>JAOTRI020085828.1:27330-89619 GCA_028564885.2 Zoanthus sanctaehelenae
TTACCACCGTCGCCATTACTCTGTACAAATTTAAAAGAGGAGCAAAAGAGTTTAACACAGTCAGAAATCTCAAGTGTTTTTAAAACACCAGATTTAAATTTAAATGAAATTCATTTTGGAAATAATTTAGAACTTCCTCCATCATCTTCCTCTCTTTCGCCAGTCCCATCATCATCACCACTACCATCATTACCACCGTCGCCATTACTCTGTACAAATTTAAAAGAGGAGCAAAAGAGTTTAACACAGTCAGAAATCTCAAGTGTACCTGAAACACCAGATTTAAATTTAAACGAAATTCAGTTTGAAAATAATTTCGATCTTTTTCCGTCACTTTCTTCTCTTTCGCCCTTTTCATCATCATTATCACCGTCGCCATTACTTTGTACAGAATTAAAAGAGGAGCAAAAGAATTCGACACAGTCAGAAACCTCAAGTGTACCTGAAATACCAGTTGAAAATGTAAATGAAATTCATCTTAAAAATAATTTAAATCTTCCTCTGTCACCTTCTTCTCGATTGCCATTTCCACCATCACCAGTATCATTATTACCACCGTCACCATTATTTTCTACAAAATTGAAGGATTTATCACCAACTTTAAAAATGCCATCACCGGTTTGGCATAAAGAACTTCCTTTATCTGATAACTCATCGTGTTGTCAATTATTTGCATCATTTCCTGTAATAACAGATGAAAATAAAAATTTTATGGGTCCAGAGAAAACAACTTATAAAAGTTGTCTTTCAAGTAAAAATACACAACGTTATAATCCTTATAGATTTAGACGTGAATTAACAAGACCTGCTCTTCGAGATCATGAAAATCAGTATCTTCGACAACTTCGTGAAAAAGTGGTTTTAAATCCATTGGATGAGACAGCTTTTGTTCAAGATGATGGAAATCTTTGTAGCAGTTTATTTAAAGATTATCGTCAGGAGAAATATAATAATAAAAAAGGAGAAAAAGAAGAAGATATACGACAAATTATTTTAACTTTTCTTCTTTGGATTATGTTGAAGGAAGATAATTCTTTTGATAAAAATGAATCTTTAATTATACGTACTGAGAATTATTTAAAGAACCGACTTTTAAAAACAGCTTTTAAAAATTTACAAGATTTATGGAATAACGATTGTGAAGATGAAGAGGATGATAATAATAATGTTCGAAAATATTGTCAATTACATAAAATTGTACAACATGGTATAAACTAATTGTAAGAATATAGCTTGTTTCTTAGTGTTGAGAAAAAAAGAATATATTTTAAATTATTAACAAGAATAAAAACTGTATTATTAAGAGTTTAATTAAATAAATATTTTAACGAAAGAAAGGAGAAAAGGTTGATTTTTTTTTGTTTAGTTTAACAGATTATATTTACATGGCGTTTAATACCAATGATGATCATGAAAAGTATATATCCAATCTTATTCCTGTAGGTTTAACTTTGATAAATAAAACGCATGTAGACATTTCAGGAACAATGGTGTTTCCTCATCATAAATACAAGAAATATGGAGCGACACATCAAGGTTTAATTTATAATATTAAAACAAGGAAAAGGTTACAAAATGATAAAATTACAATTTATGGAGAAAATGGTAAACGTGTTGAGTTTCGACCGGCTCGATTCGTTTTTGAATGTTTTTTTAATATTGAATTAAAAGGAAATTGTGTTATTCGATTAAAAAACAAGTCTTTGCCACCTTCAATTGCGAATATTAATGCTATTTTACCAGAGATTTATAAACCAAAATTACAAAAAGTTTTGAATCTTTTTGTACCGACTATAGAAAACTTGGAAAAGTATCTTTCTGCATCAGTACAGTTTACTAAAATATATCAATATGATAGCATTTATAACCAAAAAAGACAAACTATAACAGTCAATAATGAAAATAATGTAACACAAGAAAAAAGGAAACATTTACAATTGCCAAGAAGATTTTGTTATAATCAACAAGTATTTCTTGTTCCTAAATGAATGAAGAAATAATTTAAAATTTTATTTTTTTACGTAATAATTATAGTATAATAATCGAAAACGGTCTCAATCTTATAATCATTTTCTTGTATGCGTTTTATTTACAACATGAATGTTACATTTGAATGTTCACGAATTCCTCTTTTGACTGGTTTGACCATGTTTGAAAAAAAAGATTATAATAATCTTTTTTTTGAAGTGGGAAGAAAAAATCATCCGACTGAAACAATTTATCTTGCCTGTTTAAGTCGAGGCATTTCTTTCAATAATCCTGTTTTGAATTATTACATTCATTACAAAGATTCAGAGGAGTTTAAAACATTTGCTAAATTTGCTGATGATTGTTTTAATGAGTTTAATGCTCAACATTTTTTATTGAAAGAATTGTATGAAAAAAATGTCATTGAAGAGTTACTTCAACTGACTTGTAATACTATCTGTGATAATTCTATATCTGATGTCATCAATAAATATTTTGCAATCAATGAGTTTAATAACGTGACTGAAAATGCCATTAGAAAAGAAATTTATATGTCGAGAGGTACTAGAATGGAAAATGGAATTATTGATAAATTAGCTACTTTACTAGTCGAAGATAAAAGATGTCATGAGGAGGATTTACCATTTACATTAAAGGTAACCAGATGTTCTGAAAAAATGAGATCTGAATTACCATTATTTTCTCAGAATGATGATAAAAAAGTTTTCCTTATTGGAAAAACAGATGTACGCTATGATGTAGTAAATGATGATATCAAAAGTAACGAAAAAGATAAAGACTTACCAAATGTTTATTATGGTGAAATAAAGAATAGAATTTCAAATCGACGATGGCCTCCTTCAAAAGATAATTGGTTACAAGTTCTATTTTATATGTTTTTATATGATGTTGAAGAAATGTTTTTAATTTCAAATTATCCAAATGGAACAGTACAAAGAACTCTTTTAAAATGGGATGAAACTTTATTCAGCGAGGCATGTGATCGTTTGAAAACGTTTACTCAGCATTATTTTAACGATATCCAAAAGATTCAAAAAAAGATGGCTGAAAATAAACAAAATGATATACCGAACAATGTTGAAAAAAAAGCAATTTCTTTATTTATTAAAAATGAGACCAAGAAGAGAAAGGAGGAAATACAACAAAATGAAAAAAGCATACTTATGACTTTATAATCTTTTTATTATAATATTTGAAATAATTGTTTTTTGGTATAAGTAAACTTTGTATGCATTTCTCCGGGAATATTCATAATTTGTTTAGATTCTTTATTGTTATAAATAAAAAATAAATTCTGTTCAAAATCGTATCCTATCTCTTGACATTTACCTAAATTATTTTTACATTGTACAATGAAACAATTTCGATTGGACATTAAACCATTCCCTTTTAAAATAAGAATACCCATACAAGATACAAGATTAAAGATAAATTGTTCACTTGAAAAAGTACTTTCGACACTTATAAAAGGTGTCTTATTACAAACATTTAATTTAATGTTCATTCTTTTATTATAAAGCTCATAAGAATCCAAAAGATTTTGACGTAAAATCTTTGTTTTCAATTCCTTCAAATAGATGATTTCTAAACAAATCCCCTTCTCCTTTCGCCTTGTTAGTGCAAATAAACACAAGCCTGTAGATTGAGTGGCAATGATTTCATCGTCGTCGTCTTGATTATATTGCAATAATGTTTTTCTTTGGGTAATATTATTCCCTATATTATCATTTGTTTTTTCAAGCGAAAAGAGGATGGTGATTTCTTTGCTTGTTTGGAAATATAATGAGTTTTCTGAAACAAAAATGTTGGCGTCGATAGGTAAATCATGAGGCAATTCTTTCCATGGAGATGAGTTTTCAATAGATTTTACAAATAAGCGTATACGTTCGCGATTTTCAATTGCTGATGAAATAAATGTTTCTTGAAAATCGGTATATTTCTGTATTGGATTTTCATAAAGAGCAACTCCAGCATAAATGTGTTTTTTGTCAGAACACATGGTTGTAATCTTTCCAGGTAATGTTGGTAATCGAAACCATCGTCTCTTCTTTGGTATAGAGAGAATTGCTTGATTTTCAACAGATGAAAGAACAACTGTGACTTTCTTGTTTTGTGACATGGTATGATACAATTTAGACAAAAATGTTAGAGATATCAAATTGACCTTCTTTTATAGATAAGGTATCAAAAAAAAGATTATGCTTAATAAGAAAGATGTGTTCTTGACTTGAATTTACCCAGATTGGTAACTTAATGACCATTTCACTTTTTATATCCGGGTAAATACGATTAAATAATGTTAAAAAAATTATGGCTGGATACTCACGAGACGCCATATTTAAAAAATGATAGAACGTGGCAGTTTCAGTAATACGACACAAGCAGCACGTAGGTTTCTCAAGTATGCTCTTATAATTACTTTTAGAAATTATGTCATGTGAAAAAGAACGTGGCGAGGATTCTTCATAAAGCGGTGCAGATAAACCGTAGCGACTAACTCCGATACAGTTAGTAAATTCTTCTGTTTTGGGTGATAACATACCACCGCATCGACGTAATCCTTTTTGACAAGGTTTTTCAGATATTAAAAGATTTTGAAGGAAATATTGCTTACAGCAAATCATGGGTGTAGGATGAGTAAAAGGAATCACTTCAAAAGGTTTGTTTTGATCTTGTAATAATGCACGTAAAAAATCGTCGCTACTATTTATTTTTTTGGGATGGATTTTATTTTCTTCTAATCTTTGATTGATACGATCATTTAGTTCTTCTGGTGTCATATTGAGTATTTCTTTTGCCCAGGATAATGCCACAGTAGAACAAGGTTGAATAACAAGACGCTGTGAATCTTTATTTAGTTGTTTTGTTGAGATTGTAGCAATTTCTCGTGTATGATTTTCTTGATCGTATTTGTTTTTAAATCCCTCAATGACATTTTTCATAGCAACATGAAAATTTGTTCGCATTCGATGCGATCTAGATAAAGCTTTTTCATCAATATTTTGTATAAGAACTGGAGAAAAGGTAAGTTTTTGAAGAATTATTTTTTTCTTTGGAGTATCATTTGGTAATTGATTTATTTGTTGCCTTTTGTATGGGGAATGTTTATCTTTTTTGGAGATTTTGGTGGAAATATTCCTTCTAGGCATTTTATTAATTCTTGAGATTTATCTTCAGGTAAATTGACGACTAGTGTTCGGTAGAGTTGCAAACGTGATGTGTTTAACAATAGACGATCGATTACTATAAATATTGGAATCTTTAACAAAAGTAATCCAAAATAAATTAATAAAATTATTTTATTTGAATCTTCAAGTGATAAGAAAGAAAGAAGAAAAAAGGCTTGAACTGGCCAAATGTTTCCCATAAAAAAACATACTATTCCAAGTATTTTGATTATGATGTTGGTAAAAAATAGGATTGGAGGTAACGCTGTTAATACAAAGACGATAATTAGTAGACTCAAAAATTCTTTCCAATTGCGAAAAGTAAATGATAAATATAGATTGCTAAATAATAAACCATTGGCGGATCTTAATCTATGATCTATTAGTTGTGTATCTAAATGATAATGGATTCGTTTTGAAATGTCTTTTTCTTGTATACCAAGAAAGTCAATTAGTTTATGTATTATTAGTTTTGATTTAAAATTCCATTCATAAGCAACATGAGCTATAAAATGTTGATGTTTTTTAGTAATACCCCATAAAACAAAAAACGTTTCTAATCCTGCACCTAAAAGTATTAATCCTATTGCAAAAAAAATGAGTATGAAATATCTAGGATCGTCTATTATGTTAGCGTGTACGTTACATTCTTCAATGGTAAAACTTTCTCGAAAATTCAAAGGATGACAAATGGAAAATTTAATAAATAGGTCGTATTCGTAAAATTGTGCGTAACAGAGAATACAAAAAGCCAATAATCCAAAGAATGAACTTAAATAAATTGTTCGTTTATTATATTTGATATTGACGTCAAAACATGAACTCAAGTAACATAACAGGATTTTGATTTTATAAAGACGATTCATTTCGAGAGTTATAATTTTAATTAATTGACGGACTTTGTCTATTTCAATATGTCGTTTCAGTTTTCTTTCCTATTTCCGTTACGATGTATTTTGTCGAAAGAAGCATATCAACGTTTTCTCGATTATGATACCAATTATTTAAACATAAAATGTAAACATTGCAGTAAAGTGATTCGTAAAAAACATTTAAACTTCGCTAATATAAATGATCATGAAGAAGGTCCTATTTTATGTTTAACTGATAAAAAACACGGTAGTGTAAAAGAAAAAAGTTTTTGTTTAACTTTTAATGAGGTTAATGTTCAAAAAGTATTACTATGGGTTGGAATTATTCCATCTAATGTAAAATTTAAAAATAAGCGTGTACAATCATCCAACAAGGCTGAAGATGTGCATATTCTTTTTAGTATTGAGTGGAAAGTTTATCTTAAAGATAATGTTTGGTTTTTACAATTAGATTCGCGAGAATCTACAGTTACAACTTTTATTTCTCATCTTTCTAAATTAAATGACTTAACGTTACCTCGAGTTAAAATAGAACCATTAATTTTAGAGAGAATGATTGTTCCCGATACTAAACGTGTTTTAACATTATCAACTTTATTTAAAAATGAGCCATTTGTTAAACAATTTCACAGCTTGTTTAGTATAAATATTTTACAAGCTTTGATTTTTTATTCTAAAATTTGGTTACAAGAAAGAGAATCTAAAAATGAAAAAGAAAATAAAAAAACATCAGTACGTTTAAAAGCAGTAAATGTGTGGAATACACATCATGGAAGAAAATTTCTTAAACATTGTCCCTGGACTATATCTTCACCGCATGGTTCGTCTGCTGTAGGTGCTGATAGTCCACTGGAATGGATTTTTTCGGCTGTTATTTTTCAACCTCAATTAAACGGAAAAGAAAGTCCTAGTTTGGTATATTTGGTACCATTACCAAGTTTTGGTCACTTTAATCTTTATTCTACATATCTCAAGGATGATGAATGGGATTATGTTAAAAATTATTTTAAATGGGGTAATAATGATAATGTTAATGATAATGATAAAAACGTGGACGATGAACTTTTTACAGTAAAAGATTATATTGATATTTTTGAATGTATTTATAATTATATAAGAAAAAACGTTTCCAACCCAGCTGAGCGAATGCAAGAATTGTTTGGAACATTGACTCCTCTCTTATATATCAATAAAAAAGAAGTGCGTACTTGGGGAAAAATTATTGAATTTTATAAATTAATGGCTCAAATATCTGATTGTGAAGATTGGCTTGATGTAGAACATGAAACCCTTGATATGTATTCTTTCTTAGAAGAAACAAAATTTATGTATTTGAGGAAACAAGAAAAACGGTTAGTACATCTTCCAATTCTACCATTTGGATCATGGATGGAGATTATGGCAAAAACAAAAATATGAAAAGTTATCCATTTACTGGGAATGAATGTGTTACCGTTAAGGAATATCCCATTGGCAATATGGAAGTGGAACGTTATGATACTAAAAAAATTAATAGGATTATTAATTACACTGAATTTTTTAATTTGGGTACACGAAATCTTTTTCTGTTAAGTAAAAATGGACGAATAGTTATTGCTAAATCAGATTATAATCAAGAAAAAAAGAATAAAGATCTTGTTTTTATGTCATTCGCTAAAACACATGAAGAAAAATTTTATAATGATACATACAATAAAAACAGTGAACAGTTATTATATTTTTTTAAAAAAGAGATAAATGACAATTATAGTTATAATTTAACAAAAACAGTCAATAAGATTTTAGAGAATTATAAAGAAAAATATGTTTTTGAAGTGTTAGTTATACAAAAAAATCTTGAAGAAAAAGGATGTCGCATTTATTTGAATTTAAGAAAGCAATGTAAAACTAATTTATCCAATGAAAAAACTACTATTAAAAAACCAATAATAAAACAATCATCATTTATAACCTCATTTTTAACAAAAAGATGGTATTTGCTTTTTATTCTTTTTTCAATATGTTATGTTATATTACGTCGCTTTAAATATAAGTATACTAATTCTACCTGAAAAATTGAGAAAGAGAGAAATACTTTATTACATTAAAAGATATTTGTATTGGATGTTTTAAAAAAAAATGTTAAAAACGATTTTTAATGATATCATTCAACGAAATTTATTAACAGATGAAGAAAAACGACGATTTCCTGCAAATGAAAATTTTACACATAGGCTCGTTTCTTTGGCAACCCGAAAAACGAGAATGGGTGCACATTTGATAAAAAAAATTACTCAACAAACTTTTACTCTTGATCACTATCAAGACATGGAGCCAATATGTTCAGTTATATCCTATACTATATTTATGGAACGTGCGATTACTATTTTAGAATATTTTAGGTATGCTGTAACTATTGCTCTGGCATGGTTTTTATTTAAAAATTATAGTGATTTTGCAATGGATTATACGATTCCCATTTCAGAAATGGAATTTAACATGATGATAGAACATCTTCATAACTTAAATCTTGATTTCAATAAACTCGCTCATCTTGCCTATGTTCGATTACGAGCTAAACCTTGGCGTATTTATATTTCAAATGTATCAAAAGTTTTATCTAAATTTAAAGAAGAAATGGTACCACAAAATGATCTTTATTTCTTTGTCAATTTATTTCGATTTAACTGTATCAGTCCATTTGCTCCTTTACTTTTAACAGATACTTATTCTAAACTTTCAACGGCATCCCTTATTCAATTTAAAACTATTGTTTCAGAAGTAGAAAAACATAGAACACAAAAAGAAGGTGATTTAGAAATTATTTTTAACCGTTTTCAAACTCAATTGCCAGTTTTGTTTACTTTATTTCAAAAATCGGTTTCCAAGTATAGAATACGGCAGGAAACGTATACAGTTTTTAAAGAAACACGATATGATCTTAACCCTAAGATTATACAAGGTCAAACATTTTGTATGGATTGTGGACGATCATTAGATTTAGTTGATTTGAAGCACAGACCTAAAAAGCGTACATTATATATACGTCCTTATGAATCGTACCGTTTTTGTTTTAATTGTGATAAAACCAATTTAATTGATTTGAACCTTTTAGATGAAAAAGGAAATGTATTTGCTTTTGAAACTATAGATAGATATTCAGTGAGTCTTTGTCAATTTAATGGATGTCAGAATGTAACAACTACAAAATATTGTGAAGTACATATTAGAAAGATTACGGCGAAACAATAAGAACCAAAAAAAAACATGTCTAATGACGTGTGTTGTTTATGTTTTCCTAATGGAGAAGAACGATTAAAACAAGAACTAAACCAATTAATTAAACGATATTGGGCGAATAAAGAGAAATGTTTTTATGTGGTATGTCAAGTTACAGATACTAAAAATAATCGAGATCCGCGTCTACAATTAACGCGCGATCAATACAATTCTCTTAATCTTATTGGGAAAGATGTTTTAATAGAACATGCTGGTGATCCTTGTGGAAAAGTTATATTATCCTGGCATAGGCATTTAGATTATGAAACGTATGGTATATGTGCTGTATTAGAAATTAAAAAATCTGCTTTAACTGATGTTCAAGCTTGTGGTGAAGTAAGTTTAGCTACTATAGGACCAGATAAAAAAGCTCTTGAAGTTTCTTTAGTGAGTTTAGGGGCGCGTCCTGGAACTGTTGTAGCATACGCAGATGATTTAATTGATTTATTTGATAAAATGCATGATCCGTTTGGATTTGCACAATACGGAAAAGCATATAAAAAAGATAAATTGAATAAAATAAGATTCTTAAACACATTAAAGCTAAGCAATGAAGAAATTATAAGAGCATCTAAACAACAAGTAATGATGGAAATGGATCCGGAAAGTACTAGTAATCTTTCTGAAACTGTACCATCTTTACCTAAAGAAGAAGAAGAACAACAACAACAACAAATTAATAAAGAAGAAGAAAACGATGATGACGAGTCTATTGATAACAATAATGATAATAATAAGATTCCAATTACTTCTGAAACCGTTTTAGAAAAATTTGAAAAAGATATTAAGGAAATGCCCACTGAAGAAATTTTTAACTTTATGACTGGTCTTTGTACAGAACTCTGTAATACAAAAGCGCGCGTCAAAGAAACGGATCGAATATTAAATTCTTCATCCGATGGAATGAGTAAAATCTTTTCACATGTCATACGCGGTTTGAATAAAGATGATAAATCTTGTAAAAAATTTATAAATGATTGGTATAAATTAAAACGCGATTCAGAATTAGGAACAAAATATTTATCAGAAAATCCCAAAGAATTGACAAAACGAACAAATAAACAATTAGAAATTTTAGGAAAATTATCCACGTATATACCATCCTATAATAAAACAAGCACAAAAAATAAATTATGGGAATATATGGTTAAGGCCGGGGTCGCTAAAACTCTGCCTCCGTTACTAAAAAATCAAGACGAGAGTATTGGAGAAAAAATTAACGGAATAGTAAAAGCTTCAGATAAGAACATGAATAATCCTTCTTTCCAACAGCAACCTTCTCAGTTTTATGCGACCAGTGATGGTGGCGAAACATTTCAACGATTGAATATTACATCAAATATAAATAATACAAGTAATCCGTTGAAAAATACTAACTATAATATTGGAGATACTAGAAAAATTTTTAATACACAACCGTTACAACAACAACAGCAACAACAACCGTTACAGCAGCCACCACAACCGGTCTTTTTACATTTACCATCTCCTGTACAACAACCGTTACAGCAACAAGTATCATCACAGTTACAATCACAACCACAACAACCATTACCAATAATGACATCATCTCATCAACCGCCATCATCATTTCAACAATACCAACCTACTTATCCTTCTTCTTCTCAACATATGATGTTTCCTTCATATTCACTACAACTACCGCAACAATTACCACCACAACAACCACAATTTGCCTATGTTTTACCTTCTACTACTCCTATACCAAATGTTCCGTTTTATCCTTCGCCTCCTCAACCAACAGAGACCAACGACAAAAAAAATATAGGATTTAATGAAGCTTTTTTAAATGGAAAAATAGATGAAATTAAAAAACTTCTTGAAGAACATAAAACTAAAACTGAAAATACAATTAACAAAGAAAATGATCAAAGAGATGATTCATCATCGACTCTTAAAAGAGGATACGAGAAAGTTAATCAATCTCCAATACCGATTAACACTGGTATTATAAAAGCTTCTGCAAAAGAATTATCTTCACAGCAAAATCCATCCTCATCATCATCATTATCATCAAAAAAAAATATTCAAGAAAAATATACTTGGGGTGGGCAAAACAAATAAAACTCCTTTTTTATTTACTTAATCTCTTTTTCGCTTAAATTTATAATAAAATATATACGTTTTAAAAATATAAAAAGTCATTGTAACTATTGAAGTAAAGTATAAAATGTAATAAAAATATTCAATTAAACTGTAAATATGCCTGGTGCTGTTAATACTTTAATAAATCCTAACTTTCCTATCACGTCTATTAGTCGACGACGTGCTAGTGCTAAACATAGAGAATACAGAGGTATTATTTGTGAACAAGGTTGTAATCTTCCTGAAGGATCGATTGTATATTTAACTCAAATTGAAAATCAGATTTTTTGTACTCCTTGTCCTGCAAATGAAACATATCCCACAACTTTGGCGAAAGGGGAAGAATGGAATTTTCTTCGTGAAAATGATTCTTTTTCGACTAAAACTGGACAATTTGCTGTTTCTATTGTAGATACGACTTTTAGTAATTTTGAAGGTATTTTTGATGTTTATGCGAAGGAAAATAGTGGAATAAGAATGAGAAATTTAAGTAATGAAACTTTTGAAATTGGCGATTGGCTTTATGCTGATGTGCCAACTTTAGATGAAGTTGATGTCATGTTAAATACTTATAAACTTTCGTTTCCTATGTTTGTGCCGCGTAAATTACCTAAAGCAGCACGACGAGTTGAACGTACTTTACAGGATACGTTGGAAAATGCTAAAGCTATCAACGAAGCACAACCAGGTCATTTTCAACATTTAACTAAAAATAAATCTGCTAATATAATGCTTGATTTGTTTTCAATTGTTGGTATTATAATAGAATATTATAAAAATCATGTAGGCGAAAGAGAAAAGATTCAAGAAATACTAGATAAAATTCAGAGAAATACTCATAATGCTACCTATGTTATGAAAACCATTTATCAAGAATTAAAACTTTTTAATATTGAAAATGAAAGTGGGCAGCTGATTATTCGACGATTACAAAACCTTTTACATGCTGCCGAAATTTATCCGTTTGGGTTAGTTCAATCCGTGGAATATCATAGTCAAGGTGATGGAATTGTAACCTGTCGTCCAGGAGAATATTTTTTTCTTCATCTTTATTGACGATTAAAACATTTTTAAGTAAAAGGATTACAACATGGCAGCTCCAAATCCGTATCATGATTTTAATATACAACCTACTACAAATCAATATCAGGGTGCGATACCCATGAATGCATGGAAAACGCATGAAAATGGTGAACCTACAATTTTTTGGCAATACGTTTTATCAGAACCGTCTGGTTTTTTAAGTAGCACTTTTAATCCAGGTGCTCCAATTAATTTACCTTATGAAAAAATGATTCAAGATAGTGGTAAAATTCCTTTATATAGTTTCAAAAGAGATGGAGTAAATGAAAGTGACGTGCTTTTAGAAGCTGTACGAACACTTCTTTTTCAAAATTATGCTGCTCAATGTTCTTTGATGTGGAATATTTCTAGAATAGAAAAAGAAACTCGAAAATTTCTTAATTCAGTTTTTACAATTATGAAAGAACGACAAAGTCATATTGTTCCATACACGAAAATACGTGCATGGGATAATCGAATTCCCCTTCCAGGTTCGAAACGAGCGCATCTTACTGGACCTACTAGTTCTAGTATGACATTTGGATTTCATGTAAGAGAAGTTGCAGCATCGATGAGTATTAATGCTGATTTAACAGAATACTATCCACACGATTATGAACGTTTTATTGAAGAACAAACAATTCTTTTGGAATCGGCTGTTTTTGCCGGGAAAATGTTTTATTTTTTAGAATTTTTAGATAGTTTTGCACCGAGAAGAATTGATTATGTTTTATCGAATATGGTTACAACGACCGTCTGTAAAAACGCGTATGCAACTAAAAATACGGCTCCCATTTTTAAACAAATTGAAGAGCTTTATTTACGATCATTTGCACCTACTATGTTTCGTAGTAGAGGTAATATAAGAGAAATATTAAATCAAATTAACGATGTGATGAAACAGGTACCTGATCGAGAAAATAAAGGATTTGATGGAATGTTTTGTACTGATTTTGCATTAGAAAAACTTAAAAATTCTGGACAACTTTCGGTTATTGATGAATACGATTTTGGAATAGTGAATCCCATTTATGAATTAAGTTCAGAAGATACACAAGAAGGATATATTGATATGTCGAGATTGCGTGGGACTCAAGCTTTGGGAGATGTCAATTATTTTAAAAATAGTTTTAAATGTGCAAGTACAGTCATTGGAAATATGCCCAAATATATTTGTGCTCTTCCTAAAACGTTTCCTCATCTTGGAAATGAAAAAAATAGTCCACTTCGAAGTGAAGAAAGGTTAACACGATATATGATAGTTCATCAACCTTTTAAAAAAATTACTCCTCAAATCGCCAGAGGATTAATGTATGATGAATATCATATTTCAACTTCTTTAAATCAATATGATAGCATGGTTTTAAAAATGAAAGAACAACTTCCTAAATCGGGTCTTACGTATGCGACTTTGTATGATCCAGAAGATTTTTTTCAAGAAGTATTAGAAAGTCATGATTATTTTAAGGATGTTAATTACTTGGATTATAGAAAAGTAGTTTTTGATGGAAAAATGGCACGAAACCATTCACTTTATTTATACGATACTCTTCATCCATTTTTACAAAAAAGACAATCTTGTGGAGTTACTAATCATGTTGGTGGTGAAACTGATACTCATTTAAACTATTTACAAGGAACGAGTGATGAACCATCGTCCTATGTACCCAATACTGCACTTGATCAATTCAGTTCATTATCTGTAGGAACGTCATCATATTCAAATTATAATTTAAGCGGCGGTGGGGGTTACGGTGGAATGTATGGATACGGTCCAGAAGAAACTGGCGCTACGATACATCATCATCATACTGGTGGTAGTGGAGAAGAGGGAGAAAATGATAGTAGTGATGATGATGATGAAAATGGGTATAATCATGCAGGCCTTGCTCCTAATTTACGTTCTAAATGTCCATATTCCCCGCTTATGTTGGAAGGAAATATTCCTTTAGTAGATCGAGATGATATGTTATCTAAAGTAATTCTTTTTAATTCAGAAGTAACAAAATTCGAGGAATCTTTTGGCAAAGAACTACTTGATGTAATTATGGAATGCTGTTCTAAAGTTCCCAGTAAAAAACAAGCTTTTTTAGCCATTAAACTTCGAAACGTTTTTACTGATGAAGCTATTAGTTTATCAGTCAGTACTTGGACACCTTTAAAACGCATGTACCTCTCGTTTTTAATTCAAGAATTAGTCACAGATTATAAGAGTAATGCTATTCTTACTTTTCCTCGTCTCTTCTTTTTCGCAATTATGTCAATTGGAAAATCGAGCGTCAATGAAATTAGAGATTTCTTTCGAAGTCTTCATATGCAAAAATATTTTACACAAAATGTTAATCAAATTAAAGAGATGATTAAATATTATTCACATATTTCGTGTCTACTGGATTCGGCTTTTAAAACAATTGGAAAATTTGTTACAGCTCATGATGATGATTTAACGATTTTTCGTTCTTTTCCAACTTTTTCCGAAACTATTCCAATGACTGATCCCAATGAAGTGCTTCGATCTGAACTAAATACAGACCCCTATTCTCAAATGTATCGAGTTTTTGAAACTTTTTTAATAACCCGAACAGAATCTGTTGTCATGCCGACTTCTATTAGTTATACTGGAAATAGAATTGAGCCAGATGATGACGACGATGATAATAATGGTGATCAGGAAGGTTTTGTTGCAGAAGCAATAGATCATGCGACAGATCTATTAGAGGAAGATGCTAATCTTTTGGGAGTAGATGGATCGGGGCGATTTCAATGGAATAAAATTTCCATTGATGACTTTTATGCAAATATTTATGAACTTGCCTTTAAACCTAAAAAGTATTGGGTTTATTTTAAATATCCAGTAGGAGAGAATCGAGTTCGAACAGAATTCTTAGCTCATTTTCGTTGTCCAGTTGTTTTTTATCAAGCACGTAGTCCACGCATTCAAAAACTTCCCAATCATCTCCAAGATGCTACAAAATATCATCCTTTGCTTGCTCATTCACCTCATATTACTACTCCGTATCATGCTCATAAAAATAGCATCTACAATTTACACGCTTTTTGTAAATATGAAGAAATCAATACAATGGTGAATTTACCATTTGGTTTGTTATGGTGTTTTAACATTATGTGTCACGTCATGTGTAAAAGTAATGTTCATAAATATATGTTAAGAAAAGGTATACCGATGTTTCGTTCTATTCTTATACTTCAACAAGAAAAATTTATTACGAGTAGCATTATTCCCATTATTCGAGATCGATGTCCACGCATTGAAGAAGGACCTATGTTAACATGTAATCAAAGAAATGAAAGTCCTATTTCTGTTACACATAATCAAAAAACGTTATATGGTTTTTTAGATAAACATGCAGCTTACGCTATAAGTAATGCAGTCATTGAAGAAATTGATGAATTATGCGATATGCGAATAGAAAATCTAGAAAGTATATTCAATCATCAAACTCTAAAAACACATGATAAAAAACTTTTAACGGGAGCAATTGCTTTTTTTATTCACATGAGTGACGTTGAAATGATCACACAAGAAAAACTACCACCTGTTGGTGGAAGAAGGACGGTCGGTTTATTTAATCTTAATACAGAAACGGATTTGCGAACATGCGATACGACTCGAGTTGATAAAGCTATTTCAATAGCTCCTACTATGCATCCATTAGGATATCAAGAGCACGTTTTAAGACATTTGGAAAAATTTGGTTACTATTATCCACTTGGTATCGGAACTGAAAAAACGTCTTTTAGAGAAGTACCTTTTTGTAATAATACCAAAGAAAGATATGAAACATCCAGGGATAGGGTTAACTTAAAACATATGGAATTAAAACCACAAGGCGGTGTAGATATTATTGAAAAACATCATAGTTTATTTCATGCATTTACGCGTACTCTTATAGCCATGAATGTTTGGCAATTAATTCGTAACAGCGAAGGAAAAGATGAAATCATTTGGATACAAAATGATCCTTTTTCATTTTCGACATCGTCTGGAACAGAATACGATTATGATAAGAAGGGTTTGAAATTTATGAGTTCTATGGGAGAACCTTTTTTTAGACCAGTAACAGAATAGAGAACAATAAAATAGAATCAATTTTTAATTTTTTTAAAATAAATAGTTTATACATTTTTTTTATTAAATAAAAGTTTATTGTAAATCTTTATTATGAAAACATTTTTAAAAACTTTTAAAGCGAAGAGGAAAGAGAAATAAAACTAATTTTAACCATTTTTAGTATTAAAATTTTAAAAAGAGTACCAGGACTTTTTTTTTCGTCTTTTCCCTCCTCTCCCATTCGCTTAATTTATAGGGTTAAATTGAATTTGAATAAAGATAATTGTTTTAATCACGTATGTGTTTATAATTAAAGGATTATAAAATAGTTAGTTTTTATGTTTGTTTTTTATGTATCTCTAGCATGGAGGAAAAAATTACATCTTCTGCCGTGTATGGTGGAATACAATTACCTTCTATACCTATTTATCATTATTATAATGTTTGTTCTAAAAAACAAGGAGATGAAGTATCTTTAATTTATGAACGTCGAGATCTGGATAATGATAATATACATGTTCTTGAAGTATATGGAATACGATGGTGGGATTCAAACGGTCAAATAATAAATTGGGAAACATGGGAACTTTATGGTAAAGATGAATCTGTTTTTTGGGGTTGGCCAGTGTATATTCCAAAATTAACAACTCTTAATCAAATACTTTTGGCTGCTCATCTTCCATTATTTGATTTATCTCGTCCGTATCAATTATCAACTTCTCATTCTGGTGGTAGAGTGTTTGTTGGGGAAGTGGTTTATTATAATGATCCTTATCAATTACAACACTTGTTTGATAGTGATACTCAAGAAGAAAAAATACAAAATAAAAAAAGGGATCAAGATCATGATTATAATTTTCCTTCTCTTCAAATTATTTTAAATTTTATGTGCAATCGTTTTATGGAACCCTATGTCCGTATTATTCGTAATACATCTGAAGCATCTGGAGGTTTAAATTTAGTTCCTGAACCGGGTTATTATGATGAAGTATTCGAATTTGATTTTGAGAAATTTTATTTATATATTTTATGTTCTAACGAGATTCCATATACGTCTTTTTCAATTCAACTAATGCATCGACTTTGCAATGAAATGTTATTGCTCAGTACAAAGAACAAAAAGAAATATAAACGCCTGTATTGTCATTTTTCTGGTTCGTTAAAAAATTTTGATTTTAATGCTTATCAAGCTATGACGGCAACGGGGCGACGAATATTAGGAAGTGTTGCTGATCAAGTAAAAAAAGAGACACGATGCAGTGTGGTAGCAGGATTAACAGATTGTCTACGAATTTTTGTTCCTACAGTATGGCGCGATCACGAAAATACTCAATTTCATCTTGTTGACACTATTTTTAAATCAACAGGCATGAAATATAAATGTAAAAAACTATTTCGCTACCTTGCAACACCATCGTGTCGTAAATGTCTTCATGCTCAGTTTAATTGGAAAGAACTTAAAAAGATTTGCATTAATCTTTATCAATCAGTTATTGCTACTACGGTTATTTGTACCAACAACAAACCACCATTAACAACAAGTAATCTTTTCGATTCATTAACGGATTCTCAATCGCGTTTTCAACCATTTTTATTTTCTGTTCATAAACATGGTGTGAAAGCAAACGAAATTGATTTAGAACTTTCAGAATTACTAGGAATAGATAATGAATCCATTGAATTTCTCGTCTATAATCCTGCGACAAACAACTACGTTGAAGTTTTAACAGCTCACATTTTAGGTATATCTTTTCAAGTCAATGTTTCGATTGATAGAAATGGTTTAGAAAAACTACGTCATTCCCCTCCCACAAAGGAAACGCATGTTATTCATTCATACCTTTATTATGAAAATCTTGTGACTACATATTTAAATAAAATTGATTTTTTAATGAAATCTATTTCTTGTGAATCAAGAGGCTGTTCTGATTCTCAAAAACGTTCTGAAACACGTACTACTAAAGATACTGGTAAAGAACTTTTATTAAATGAACTGTATTTTTCAGCTAAGTGTTTGGCAAAAGAGTTAAGTATTTTTAGAGGACCTGTAGAAAAGGTTCCAGTGGATTATATTATTTTTCATAAAAGTATGCTGGAAGACTTTGAAACGTGGGCTTTAAATAAGAATCAATTGCCCCTATTTTGGAAAGATCCACTTCAATTTTTAAAATATTGTCATTTTTTTTCACTTATACGTCAAATTCGTTTGACAGAAACTAAACGTATAGATCATAGACCCTTTTTTGTATCTAAATAAGAAACAAAAAATAAAAAAAAATTAACTGTGCATGTGAAGAAGTTCATATTTATTTTTTTTATTATCATGTTTTAGATATGTTGTAATTTTTTTTTTATTTTTGTCTTCAATTTTTTTCACTCTATCTACAAATTCGTGAAGATATTTGGCTAATTTGGATCGTTTTTCAAGAAGTCGTAACAAAACTTTAAAAAGATGTTTACAGATATCCCACCATAAAGGTTTTGTAACCGTTATAATCCAGAGGTATATTAAGAAAGGATATGCTAGAAACAAAGCAAGTTCAGGGTAGCCCTGAAACCAGATTTGATATTGATTAATCTCTTGCGGTAAATTACAGATGATTTTTGCTAACGGTGATAATGGAGTATAAATGAAGATGTTGGATAATCGAATAGCGTGAAAAAAGTTTAACACCTTACATAAATTATATTCAGAGATATAATAAATTAAAATACGGAAAGCAATACTTGTTCCTCCTTTTTCAGTAAATGGGTTTTTTTGGACTAAAATACTCATTTCATCAAATATTGTATGACGGGGAATAGGATTTGATACACTAACTCCAATCAAGTCAAGTGCATCATGTATTCCGTTAATAATTTCTCGTCCGATGTAAATGATTTCAACAATGGCTAGAGATATTCCACCCAAAATATAACCAGCCAAGGAAGCAGCACAAGAGCTAATAACCAACAATCCAAACGCAGTTAAAAACGTTAACAAAACGTAAAGATTACATATTCTTATTATAATTTCGATAAAATCTTTTGAAAAAGAAAAAAATGTTTTTGCCCCAAATGTAATGGGAGTAAGAATAATATTTATTACTTTAAATGGATTAATCATTTGCTTGCCCGGTCGTGTTAGTATGCTACACTTATAAAAGATTGTGGATCAATTGGAGGAGGTTGTTTTCCTCGACTAAATGCTATACCTCTATCTTCTAAACGTATATATGCTTTTGAGGTTCTTATAGTATTGTTTACACCTGTAAGAATATGACTTATTTTACCTGTTACTAAATGTTCATAATTTCGAAAAATGCCAAACTCATTCAATTTTAATTCTGCAACGCATTTTTCGTTAATAGGATTGAGAGCGTCAGCCGAACATCCTTTTTGTAAATAGATGGCAACATTCCATTCTTGTACTGAACATAATTTAACGTTATCCCGTTTTAATTCGATTTCTGTTTTCCCTAACTTAGTAACTTTTTCTAAAGTATATTCTTGCACGCGACAAACATCTTTTTCAAGATTGGTAGTATACATAGCATTTATTAAAACAAGGATTCCTGACGTAACAATAGAGACTAGAAAAACAAATACGATAACATGTCGATAGATGTAAGCTGCATTTTCAGTAGCATAAGGAGATGGGCGCTGCTGTCTTGGGATTACGTTTCCTTCCAACGAAAGAGTTTCGTCTTCGGAATCGATTTCCGTAATAGGGGTATAATCGTTTTCCACTTGCTTGAAAAGGTTTCCAAAGCTCCTATTTTGAAGTGTTGTTTTAGATTGATGTACTGGGGTTTCTTTCCTAGACATTGTGAAAGTTGAGTTACTAAACACGTCACAGGGAGTTTGTATTCGTAATCGTTTTCAAAAGTTAAAGTTACTTGTTGACTTTTTTGAAACTTTAGTAATGACATATGTGTTATCAGCACAATAATCAGTGCAAGGAAAATTAAAATTTCGTGTAGTGACATTGGTGTGTTTTTTTTATTATAATAACTCTATCATCATCATTATTCATTTATCTTTATCATTTTTTTTTCAATTTAATACTTAATCATTTACAAATAATATATTCTACATTTTTAAAATGATCATCACATATTACTTTATTTCCACGATCATTTATACCATTGTATGTAAAATTTCTTCGTTTATTACATGTTCCTTGTAAATCAATAAAACAAGTTTCATTGAAACTTAATAATGGAATGCGCGCAAAATGCTTATCCCACCATTGAAAGAATTCTATATTATTACCGCATGCACTTTTGGCTATAATCGTATTATGATTACCTGAGAAATGAGCCTTCCATTCAAAATATTCTTTCATTTCCATATCTAAAGATTCATATTGTAAAGGGCCAGAGACTCCGTATAAAGAAAGAAAACATGGCGTTTTTCGTTTTTTAACGTAAGCAACAGTTGTTATAGTATTCTTACTTCGAGGAACATGAGGACTACTGAAAATTAAAAATAATCTTTCTGAAAATTCACTTCCAATAAGTTCACTTACGGGTCGATCTTGATTCAAATATTGAATTATTTTAACTGGTAAATGAACATTTTGCCACTCTGTTATTTCCAATTTATCGTTATTAACAAT
Source organism: Zoanthus sanctaehelenae (assembly GCA_028564885.2). Classification (NCBI taxonomy): domain Eukaryota; kingdom Metazoa; phylum Cnidaria; class Anthozoa; order Zoantharia; family Zoanthidae; genus Zoanthus; species Zoanthus sanctaehelenae. The sequence continues at coordinate 48,457 of JAOTRI020085828.1, forward strand.
TTGCTCCAATGGGACAACTTTTATTAAAGTTTGTTTAATTTCTAGATAAACATAAATAAAAAGACCCACTGACGCTAAAAGAGTTACCACAAGTGTCAAATAAAGTTTAAAAAGAAACTGTTTACGTGCTCTATCGTTTTGACTTTTTTTATTTTTTATACTACCCATATTATTCATGCATTTATTAAATTATTTGATTTTTTAACGCCAACGTGATATCGTTTAATTCATTTTCTGTATATTTAACATTCCCAATTCGCCCTTCTCGTTCTAAAAAGAAATGCACGTGAATAGGATTCATGTATTTGGGTAAAAATATACGGTTACTATTTTTAAATAATTGTCGATGTACAAAATGAACTGGAGACACGGGCGTTTTTTTTCCTAATTCAGACGCTAAAAAAAGTCCTTTAACAGTTCGCTCTCCGTTTTGTACAGCTTGAAGTTTTTCTTCTCTCGTTCCCATACAAGAAGCACGAGAGATACATACATATGTTCCTCCTGCAAAAGACGGTTGTGTATTCATTTTCATACACTCTTCTGTGACAGCAAAATCTTGAGTTTGGCCTTGACATGTATGCGCTGTTACAGCATTTGCTTGATGAAGCGGCATATGTAAAACACAAAATTTTTCTTTTTTTCCCACATATAATTCTTTTTCAGCCATTTTTACAATTTTTCTTTTATTTTTATGATTTCGAAACATGACTCCTTCATCACTAAAATCTTCAATAACGCCTTGTTCACCATTAAAATATTGACCATATACATTCGTTTTGATCATAACATCCATACCAACGCGCAATTCTTCTGTTAAACGTTTTTTAACTTCATTTAAAAACGTTTTCTCCACGTCAGTCATACATCTATTTTGTATAACTTTATCGTGACGTTTCCAACAGTAAGTGATAGGAAATGTTTTCTTTTTTTGATTTTTTAAATAGGTTTTGGTAAGAGTTTCTAAATATTTATTCATTGTATAGTTTTTACAAAAAATCCTTAAATTACCGGGACATATACTGGGATCATTGAGATTAATTCCAATCACACAAGAATAATTGACGCGTTTTAAAAGAGACTCTGGAACTTCTGCATCTTCTCTCATCGCCATGATAAGTGTTTTTAAAACGGGATCATCTTTACATCGAATAATACGATTAATACTCGAATAATTCAATGCTCCTTCTACAAACGGTTTTGATAGATAACTACTTATTCCATTAACTGGAACTAATTGACAAGGATCTCCTAAAAGTACAACTGGGATTCCTCCAAATAATTCAGTTGGTTTCTTTTTCCACCTACAACAAATGTAATTCATAATAGACATAAAATCTTCACTGATAAGTGATTGTTCATCTAATATAATAATCTCTGAAGTAACAACATCAGGTAAAAACTTACTCTCTTGAAAAGATTCTAAATGTAATTCTTTTTTCCATTGTTTTTCATATGATCTAATAAACGTTTGAAGATCTTTTTCGAGATCGGGGATAAGATTTCTACGTATCCCTAAAAAGGAACAACAAGTACTTGCATGAGGTATAAAACGTTCCCAATCAACTGGTTTTTCCTCTTGTTTTTTTTTAACTTCTTCAATCCGTGCATCGATTCGATCATTTATATTTTCAACAATCTTTTGAGATTGTGCTATAATATTTGGAACAATACCACATTGAACAAAAAACTTGTAGCAAAGATCAAAAATCATGTGCGTCTTACCACATCCCGGAGGACCCACGACAGAAACAAGATTTCCATAAGACTGAAGAAATTCAAAAATTCTATCACTATGCAGCCCAAAAATCTCAGGAGACATGTATTGTTCAATATAACATTCTGAAATTAATTGATTCCTCTCATCAAATTGTTTAAAAAATGTTCGCATTCCAGGTAAAGTATGTTTATCTACATACAAATCTTTAATTCCACCAACAAAATCATCTTCATCTTCATTTATATTTTTATTGTTATCATTGCTCACATCATTATATTGTTTTAGTTTCTTACTATTCGTTAAAATCATTTCGTCTCCTTTTCGCTTTGAATCTGGTAAAAATAATGTTTTATTTTTTATTGTATTCATATTCTATTTTATTTTTCTTTACCATAAAAAAAATACATAAAATCCTTATTTCCTTAAGTAATATATAGATATTTTTATCAAACACGTAAAAGATAAAACCTATTAGCGAAAAGAGGTGGGGGGGGGAAAGAAAGGATGAAAAAAAAGAAAAATATATATTAGGAGATAGTAGGTGTCTGTTTTAATTCATCAACTTCTTGTCGAAACCGTACATCTATAGTTTTTGGTACTGTATTATTCTTAATTTTTATTTCGAGATCAGACAAAAGATAGGTCATTTTTGCTGCACTTATGTCAAAATTTTCTTTATCGAGTTTTACGCTATCTGATACTACTCGTTGCATATTTTTAGATTCTATTTTAATAAAAGCATCAATTAAATCAAGAAAGCCCATTCTTTGATCTTTATAACAAATTATAAATTTTAATATATCGTTTCCGAATATTGTGATATCATAATCTGGAATTTTTTTACATTTTTCAATGATACCTATCCATTTGGCATTAGAATAACCCGTAACTGTAATATATTTATTTATTCCTTCTTCTTTTAATGCTAAAAGATTGTTTTCAATAAAATACCACAAGAGGACATCATTTTCACTAAATGATTTTAAAAGGGTTTTATATGAATTCATTTGTGTACTGTTTTCAAATTTAGCCATTTTAAAAGTAAGTAGTTCTCGCTGTGTTTTTTGTAATTGGGACGTTTTAACATCAAGATCATTCTTGCAATTTTGAAATTCAATCTTAACACGGTCCAATTCCATTGATCGTGTTTGTAATATATCGTGAGCTTCTTTCCATTTATGTAGTTTTATTTGTTGATCATCAAGTGTATCTTTCATTGTATTTCCAACATGTTCTAAATCATTTACCTCTTTCCGAAGTGTATCACATTCTTGTTGCTGACTTAAAAGTTTTCTACTGAGATTCTCATTAAGTCGACAAGCGTCAGTTAATTGTTTTTCTAATTCATTGACTTTTAAAGCAGTTTGATAAGAATGTTGTTTTTCTATTTCATATTTTTGGTTCATTTCACTTTGTAAGAATTGATTTTGTTTCGAAGCTTCTTTTAATTGGAGTTGAAGATGTAATACCATACTATTTAACAGTTTAATCTTATTATCTAAAGTGGGATCACGATTATTTTCAAAACGGGAAAAAACTGTCATGTCGTTTGTAGGATCTTCTGAAGTAGAAAGACCAAATGCAGAAAAAGAAATAGATGGTTCCGGTGTAACCGACGTTAATGATAATGATGATGATGATGATGATGATGATATATCCATATCTTCATGTTCTTCTCTAACTTCCATTATTCAATCAGAGCCCTTCAATCTTAATCTCAATAATAATTTCTCGGTTTATAACGAAGAAGACAATAATGAAGAAGAAGAAAGACAGCCCTTTATATCTCAAAAAACAGAAGTTTATACAACACATGATTTAACTACTTCATCTGGTTTATGCAAAGTTAAAGGATGGAAAGGTTTTTTTGTGCGAGTCATAAACTATTTTTGTTTCCAAAATCATCTTTACTCTTATGTTGACTATGTTACACGTCAATGCAACTCTAAAACTATTCAGAAAGAAATTAAAACGATTCATGATCTTTTATTGAATGTCAATGATTGGGCATCTGTTATTTCAAATGAAGAAAATCTGTATATCAAAAATATTCATCAATGTGATGAAACTCTCTTTCAAGAGTATGAAAAATACATTTATCATTTGGATAAAGGTTTACCTACTGCCCAAACATTGAACAACATTGAAACATTAGCTAAACGTCGTCAAATTATGTTTCGTCATCTTAGAGAATACATACGGCCATTATATATAGTTATTGAAGATTATAAATCGGATATTAGTAAAAATATAATTAATGCCAGTTTTGTACGAACAGCTGAAGGAGCAACTGAAGTGTCACATGAAGCTGAAACTTTAAAAAAACGTTTACTGGATGCAAGAAAAAATTATCGGCATACTCATCCAATTCCAATGGATCACGAAGATATGGATATTGATACAACATCATTTGTTAGTCATTTGTTAAAAACTGGAAAAATGCAAGATGAACCCAAATATTTTAATAATAGTAATTAATAATTATACTTGTTTAATTGTAGATAAAGTATTTATTAGGTTCAAACCGTTGTAATATAGTTTTAATACCTTGAATTCCAAAACTATGACAATTTGATATTAAATTTTTAACATTAATTTGTTGTTCTCTCTCAATTACTTCAGTAATAAATTTTTCAAAATCATAAGGAATGTTTTTTTTATTTCGTACTAATTTAAATCGATCAGCCGCTATATCTCGTGGAAGTTGAATACAAACATATTTTTTCATTTTCTGATAATGATCATCGACATGAACACATTCTGAACTAGCAGCAAGTAAAGAATAATGTTGGCGTACAATATTAGCTTTTTCACTTGAAGAAAGAAGTCTTCCCATTCGTATACAAGCACGCGTGCAAAATAAATTCAAGTATGGATCTACCATAACGCCAGCAATTAAAAAAGAGAGGATTTCGGCTGCCCAGTGTCGATCAAAATGGAATAAGCATTGAATGTTAACAGCTCCTGAACTATGAAAAGTAAACTTAAAACCTCTTTTTTCATCATAGTAATTGAGAGCGGGAAAATTTCTATTATTAAAAATTCCCTTTTTAGTGGCAATCATTTTAAATGCATCCTGAATACTCAAAAACCCATGAAAATATAACGTATGATTTTTATTTGTAATAAGAGAATATGACGTCATGGCTCGACCTCGTTTAAATAAATTCATTTCTCGAACATTACTCGAATTAACTAAAGCAATGTCAACATAATCACGACATGATGTAACACTTTGAGGTTGAACATGTCCATTTCTAGGAAAATATAAAATAGAAGATTTCATGAGGCGAGGATCTTTTGTTTCCAGAATATCACTTATAAAATTTTGCGCTTTTTTATTAGAACTCCTAGTTTTTAATTCATTTTCATCGACATCATCATATTCGTAAATAATTCGTGATGTAGCCGTCGTATTCACACAAGTACCATAAGTTACTAACATGCCAGCTTCATGTTTAACAAAAAAAAGTAAATATTTAGCAATACGTCGTGAAAATGTATTAGGTATATAATGATTACCAAGTACTTTTCTTTTTCTTTTTTTTATTAATGTTCGATTCGGACTCGAATTCTCTATGTTCATCATTATCACGTTGACGACGTTGTAACGTCTTTTGTTTATTGGAAATATTAAGAGAAAGATTTAAAGGCGAAGAAAATGGATTTACACGATAATGTACCCAATTAATTAATCGAATAGTAAACTCGTCCGTTTCAACAAGAGAATGTTCTCGTGGAAAAGATGGTAAAGGAATGTTAGAAATAAAAAATCCTGGAATCTTTATATCCTCTAGAAAAGGCATTATTAACTCATAAATAGAAAAAATTTTATTATTTTCTAAAAGTTTATCTGATCCCAATCCTGGTTCTCGAACACGTTCTTTTTTAGTTCCACTCATACTTGAAGCGTTTGAAACAACATCACAAATATCTCTTCCATAAATAACGGCTTGAATGAGAAGTTTATAACCTTTTTTAAACAGATTAAAATTGCCTTGATTTAGAGGTACAGAAAGCCGATTAGCTAACACTTGTTTCCCCACTGGTACTTCCAACACATTTAATTCTTCAGATTGTGAAAACCAACGAATATACTGTTGCACCAGTTCACCCTTGTTTTGTAAACTTGCCTGAACTCGACTCTTTTCCTCTTTTCTTTTTCGCCTATTTTCTTCTTGTTCTAAAAACGTTTTTTTTCGAAGTTCTTTTTTCATTTCTTTAATGAGTTTTTCTGAATCTTCTTTTTCAGTAAGTGTACGTTCCAATTGGGATAAGAGAACACTTTTATCGATACTTTGAAAGTTATGAGAAAGTCCAGATGCCGATTGTAAAAGTTGATTTTCTCGTGTAATTAAAGCATCTGAAAATTTAGATGATAATTTAGAAAATTCTTGTAATACTTCATTTTCATTTTTGTGTTTATCATTAGTTGAATGAACTCGTTTTTCTATAGGATCCTCTTCATCAGTCACTAGTATTTTGGGTTGTGAAGCAGTTTTCCAACAACGCATCATTGACTCTTCAACGATTTGATACATTTTGTAGGCCTTGAGTAAATTCGCGACGTCACTACGCGGTTGAAGATTTTGAGGTTCCATTGCAATAACCATTTCACAAGGTTTTTCATATTCATCATAACAATAATACTTTTTTTTTTCAAGATCAAAAAAAATAATTGGATCTTCTACAACAACAGGACATTTTTTTATACCATCTCGTTGAACGCAAACAAACCCAAAAATCACTAACCATGTTACAAACCTATTTACAAATGTATTTAATTTATACTCTTTTATCCACTGTACATTCCGCATATAAATAGCATTGAGATTATTCAAGGAATATCTATCATTTAATTCTTCTTTAAATTCATATAATAAATGATTTACAACAAGATCTTCAACTAAAAAGCGTTGTGCAAAACCATAAACGGTGCTACCAATTAATGGTGAATTTTGAAAACAGGACCATAATAAATTAGTTGCAGGTGAAGGATAAAATACTGTGACATAGTTACATTCACCGTGTAATTGATCCAAAACATTTCGAACTTTTGTGGTTTTTTCATTTGCAAGAAATTCAACGGCATCATCTATTGGAAAATTAACTGGCCCTCGTCGTTTTTCCATTGTTCTCCTTTGGTAACCATATTCTTTCCATGGCATTAAAAAATATCCTGACATGGAATGTTTTATTAATTATAGCCGGAACGTTGATTCCAACTAATGTATACAAAATATTAAACTATCCAAAAATGTCTTTTAATCGTCGTCACAATCATGGAAGCTGGAGCGATCTCCAAACATTTACACAACAAACTCAACGAGCCACAAACACTTTTATTATTAGTGATTGTAATCCAATTGATATTATAGGTGGAACACTTCAATTAAATGGCACAGGAATAGAATCTCTTTTTATTTTAACTCAATGTCCATTGTTAACAATCAACATTAAATACCCTAAATTGAATTTTTCTATTTTACCTTGTGTCGCATTAGAAGTAAATAATTATAAAATATTCAATTTAAGAGGACAATTTTACTTTAACAATACTGAATGTATTCAAGTGGCAGCAACAGTCTTAGAAAATCCACAAGATTTTGAAAGTGAACTCTTGTTTTATAATGTCGATGCTGTTTCATTAAATTTACCCCATGCTGGAACCATTTTTTATGCTTATTTTAAAAAAATGCAACCAGCAGTTTTTCCTTATTTTCAATTAAATCCTTATGGTAATTATTCTAAGCTCGTAACACAAGGCTTAAAACATATCATTAAAACCATTACAGTTCCTAATAGCACACAATTAATTTACCGTAGAACTACCCTAGCATATACATATTTACAAGAAGAAAAGAAAAAACTAGAAAATCAACAAGTCCCAAAAAAAACTTCTAGCGGTCCATTTTTCTTTTTAGGATCTTTTTTAATAGTTTTATTTTTATGTACTTCATGTGTCATTCTCACGAGACCATGCCACGATAAAAAATATAGAGAAGATTATATGTCGTCAGAAGAAAACGATTTTCCTTCTGTTAATAAAAATGAGTCAACCAAAACGAACCAAATACATGAATCAAGATAGACCTGAAGAAATTTACCATTCATTTAGCGAAGAGGAGAGGGGGGAAGAAAGGGAACCTCCACAAGACCTAATCTTAACATTAAACAGAATTAATCTTAATGGAGAATTACCAATGTATCTCATTGTATTATCACGTTTTAATCAACGCTATCAACTATATCGTGCAATGTGTCGTGAAAAATTAGGAAGAGATACAAATCAATCGGATATTCCCTTTTTAATGAACTACCTCGATGCTATATCAAAAAAAGATTTAATTGTTATATTCACCCGCATTAAAAAATTATTGATTCGTAATTACGATGATTCCTACTTGTGCCTAAAAATAATGCTATACGTTCGTTATCTATTAATGGAATATCAAAGAATTCAAGAAAACTCTCCCCCCCTTCGCACAATGTCCCTTCAGGAAATTGATGATAGGTTTACAGATATTTATGTCAATAATGCTCTCCTTTCGGTCCAAAGATGGTCTAAAACTGCTCAACAGCTAGTTGATGCATTTGCCATTGCTCTTGGAAACATTTTAAATCCTAGTATAATTCGACCCGCTGATTTTCAATGCATGTTTTGTAAATATCGAACCAATTTTATTGCTAATACAACCGAAACCAAATTACCGATTTGTGTCGATTATTTTGCAGCATTTGGAGAACGTCGACTTGCTCATGAACGAATGGAAACTTTTGAACGCGACCTCAATCTTAAAACCAATATGATACTAGTACGTCATCCACTTAATCGGATGTTGTTCTTAGAAAATGATATGAAAGGTGTTATTGCGATGGAAGGTAACTTATCTCTCAGTCAACAGATTGAATACAATGAAAAAAGATTAAAATATATTTCAAATAAAAATGAACTTTTGGACACTCAAAAATGTTTAATTGAAGAAGAAGATCGACTCCATGAACAAACGAGTGGTTTATATCTAGAAGAAACGTGTATGTTTCGTTTAGCACAACTTTTTTATTTTTATGAAATTAACAATCAAACGCTTTTAGATATTAAAAAACGAGGGAAACGATTAACTCTTTCAAATCAACAAACCTTGTTTAAATTAAAAGTTCAAATGTCAAAAGGAATGTTTTCTGAAAACGAGAAAACGAGTCATTTTAAAGAGATTTATGAACGTCTTCTTAATCCAATTGAATTACAAAAATCGTTTTCTGCAGATGTATTACAGCATATGTTACGAGAAGCAGGTGGTGAAGATATTCAACTTTTATTTCAGTATGAGAGATTTTACAAGAATATGAAAACAAATGAAATCATTGATGAAATGTTTAACATGACCATGCAACATCATCAAATAAACAGCAATAATAACGAAAATTTGAGCGAGGTCGTTAACGACGGAGAACGAACACAAAACAATAAGGAATGGTTTGCGAAAGATCCTGAAATTTATCAATCAGAAAAAAGAACGTTTATTGCATTTCGATTTTGGTTAATTTTTTGTAAATTTTTAATTAATTATTCATTAGATGAAAAAGATATCCCTTTATTAATTCGAGGAGACGATGAACTAAAATACAAATCGTCTCGCAATAAAATGGTTTATTGTCATGGCCATAGTACTTTTGCTTTATTTTTTATGAAAAATAACGGTAGAGAAGACATTACATATTGTCAACTTTGGGAATTACCTTATTTAGCTATTACCTGGTTAAATTTATTAAATAATCCTACATGTCAAGTACGTGTACGTGAATTAATAAAAACGATTTTACATTGAATGAATGAGTTATATTTTTTTTATTGATCTTATCTATTGTACATTAAACATTAAAAATAATAAAACGAAACTAATATAAAATTATGTATTTTCTCGATGAAGTGTTCTCAATACCCACAGAAGATGTTAAAGCCATTGAAAGAAAAAAATGTCGACCCAAACCCGAATACAATATTGAAAATATACCGTATTTTCCTTTAGTTCTTTCTTCTAATTTTGGTTCCTTTTCTTTTGATATTGAAAGTGGGTGTTTAGAACGAATTAAACGTAGTTTATTAAAAATAAAGTCTCCTGTCATTGAAAAAGCAGTCGAAATTTTTGAATGTCTTCAAGCCTCATATAATGTACTCAATATTCGACCTCAAGTTTTTCAATGGGCTTACAATTGCGAACGTGCACTTCGGTCTCTACAACGCATGTTTCCTGAAACTGTCGAACACTATAGCGGTCCATTAATGTATCTTTTTGGAGAACAAATTGAAAGCTATAAAGACCTTTTTAAAGAAGATAATCCTGGTCTGTATAGAAGAAGTCTTTTATTATATCATTTAACAAAAAAAAGCATTAGTGTCATTTGTGCACCAAGACGTTCTGGGAAAACGCAAGCCTCTAAAAATAGTAATGCTGTTGAATTATTAACAGAAACAAGAAGCAACCATGAACTACTTTTAATTGCCCAAAATTTTGATATTATTCAAACACATATCCCACCTATTGCTCAAATTGCTCAAGCTCTATTAAATACAGATCTATTTCGAAATTCAGGTATTATTTTTAAAGAACAACGGGATAATATAACAGTTACACGACCAAGTAGTGTACACGGTCCTAACGTGCCAAGCAAGGCCAAATTGACCGCAGTTGCGAGCGGACCCAATGTAAGTATTTTACCATATTTTTTATAGGTGAAGTAAATTCTGGGAAAGGGACTTTTATAGTTAAAACTGTTTGTTTCTGTTTTTGGAAACAAAACGTTTTATCAAAACAAAACACGCCATTCTTTAATTTAACATTCATTTTACTTGCGTTAGTATAAAACTCTTGAATTTCAGATAGCGTTAAAAAAGTAGTTTGTCCATAAAAAAACATGGACGTAAAATATCGCGTATTATTAAAAATGCGGTCAGATATGGAAAATAGTCGAGCACTTTGTTCTAAAGGTGCCGATGATGATGATGATGATGATGGACAACTGTCATAATAAATAGAAGATTTAGTAAGGAGTTTATTAATGGTAATTTTCCAGTCACTTTCATTATACTGCGAGTGAAAATCTAAACAAGAAGAAGAATCAGGTAATTTAAAACGATCTTCTAAACATTTTTGAAATTTGTCAGGTAAGTTCATTTCCTTCAGATGGTATAATATTTTTTTTATTCTATTGAGATCCTCATCTAAATTTCTTTTAGTTTGAAATGGTTTTTGAGTTTGTAAAAGCCAAAAAAATAAAATATCGTTAGCTCGAAAAAGAAGTTGAAACAACTGAAATCGTTTTAAAAACACAGTATAAAGAAGATGAAATTTTTGCAATTGGTCGTCGTTGTTGTCACCGGCAACAACCGATTGCTGCGGTACATTTTTCATCAAACGTTGCCGCAGAAGAAAACAACAATCATGTAAATCGTGATACAAATATTCTTCAGTTTGCATATGAACCATATCTTGTATATTATTATGTAGATAAACAAATAATGTTAATCGCATACAAAGTTCAATTAAGGGTTCATCCGTAATATACATATTTCCGTCAGAATCCATCCAACTCGTTAAAGACATTTTCATTGGAAATGTTTCTTCCTTCATTCCATTTTCTTTAAAAATAGTCAGTAACACTTTATAGTTTTTAATATCAGAAAGATTAAGATCATTTCGCATTTGTACCGCTAATTCATCAACATTCATTTTTCCAATTGGAGAAAATGTTCCACCTTGAAAACGTCTCGGAATTGAAAATCGGATATTTGTAGTTATAGGTACAAATGTTTTTTCCTTTGTAACGATGGAATGATTTGAATAAACATTTGATGATGCTGCTGCTGTTGCTGTTGTTGCTGTTGTTCTTGTTCTTGTTGCCATTGATATTTGCTTATCGTAAAAATGTAATTAGATAAAAAAAGATTAATAGTTTCAATATTTAAAAAATATCGTCCTTTTTGGACTGGATTATAGAGTATCATTTCTGTAACAGGTGCATCCCTAATACAATACGATAAAGAAGACGTAAAAATTCGTACCGTCGTTTCTGTGACTTGATCAGCGAGTGAATATATTTGGTATCGAGGTAATCTAGGAAAAAAACTTTTTTTTTTTAAAGATAAATAATATTTAACACCTCGCGAAAAAAATAAAGTATAATCTCGATTCTTATAATAAAAGAAAAATGAAAATAAATGAATTGTACTATCATGCCCATTTTCCATCTCTTCTTGAGTTCCCTCCTCACAAATTAAATATAAAGACTTTTTTAAGAGAATAACTTTAAATCCTCCTGTGTGGCGTTGACTCTCTCCCCATGGTTGCGTTTGACCCGTGTCAATTAAATAATGAAGAAATTGGTTATCGTTTAACAATTGTATAGCGCAAAGTCCCACTCTAAAAGACTTTTCTTTTGCAAAAACAGCTATACCGTATAAAACATTACTAGTGGATTGAAAATAATTATACCCTAATCTTAACATGGTTCTATCCAAATCTCTTGGTATAAAATTTTCCTCTAACCATGTCGGTTTAGTTATAACTTGTTCTTGTTGTATATAATCATTTATTTTCCATGGTATAAAAAAAAGTCCTAAAGCAATATCCACTGTAACAAGTTTCTGTAAAAATCGTTCACAAAAAGAAGAAAACGGTTCTTCTTTAAAGAATGTTTTAGTCAAAAAAATATATTTATCAGTATTCTTGATATCATCTAAAATCATTCGCGGAATAAAATGATAAAAAGGACGTTGTTCTTGGTCACCACACACAAATCCAAATTTCATGTACCCTTTTGGTAAAAATTCTTTGAAATTATTGATTTCTCTCTTAAAAAGAGTTTCCCATTGATTTTCAATGGACAAATCAATTACATCATCACTTCCATCTCGAGGTATAAATGTAACTACCCCTTCTCTAAACGATAGAACCACTCCAATGTCATTATAAAGTAACGGAATTTGCCTTATTTCCTGTAATCGTTCTCTCAATTTAGGTACTTCATTATCAAAACGAGTATCGCCACCTAAACGACAACGAAAATTTTTTTTATATTCTCCTTTATTTTTAGCGTATCGTATTTCTCGAGCAGAAAACTCAAATCGTCGAATATAATTTCGTTTTCTTTCAAAAATATCTGGATAATGGTACAAGGCGAAGGAGAAAAGAGAATTTTCATGGAATTTAATTAGATCAAACTCTTTCGGCTCTAAACTATAAAGTACATCAGTACAAGCCTTTTTCTTTTTAATATTATTTGATATAAGATATTGTTTTGATCCTAATTTAAGAGCATCAACAAAAAAATCTATATCGATTGAAACTTCCCTTTCAAATGGAAATAATGAAAAAAGAAATTTAAAATCCATTATCATAAAAGAAAAAAAAACAAGACACATTTTAAATATTTTTATTTGATTTTCAATTTAAATATCTACGGATTTCATTAAATCTTGAAAAAGAAGAGTTAAAGGAATTTCCTCGTCATCTACTCCTCTAATTGCACGAACTTGTTTTAATTTAGAATGATCTGCGAAATCAAAAGCAGTAAATGAACAAGGTATTCTATTAAAATCATTTTCCATTCCTAAAAGTTCTAGCGAATTTTTAATAACAATGGCTTTATCATCAGCATACTTATCACTCGGAAAATGACCACTTAATCCAATAAATTGATCATCGCATAATTTTGCACTAATATCAGTTACAAATGCCATAAAAGCGGCAGTTTGACCTCTTTTATTTCTAGACCAATTTTCTCGATTAAATCCAAATTCAATATTTTCTGTTTTCTTTTCTTCTCCTCCTTCTTTTTCGCTACATGCCTTTCCTTTATAAAGCAACATGTAAAGTGGAGTAGAAATGGATGCTACGCTATTAATATAATCATAAGGTGTCAGGTCTTTACTACCATCTACACGATTCGATGAGGTGTGACATTCAGTAAACATGATTTGAGTTGGATTACATTTTTGAATCTTATCAGCAATCTTAACAAAATAGTTACAATTTCCGTCCCATTTAATTTTATGAAAACTAGATAATGATACCATTTCTTCAGGTTTCATCAATGCTAATGTTTTATATCGTTTCTGTAAGACTTTTCTACCTAAGAGACGCCATCGATCGTTTGCAATTATAGCTCTACATTTTGGACAGCGTAAGACGTTTTCTTTTGTATTTACAATAAAACAAACTAAAGTTCTATAAAGACAAGCCGGATGTGCAGCATGATTTCCGTACGATAAGCGTCCTTCTTCTTGATTTTTAGCTTCTTCTAATAAATGTTTAATTTTAACAATTTCTTCAGTTTCAGCATCCGATTCGGATTTCGCCGTGATGATTTCACGTAAACTTTCCATTCTTGTAATCATAGCATTTTGAAGATAGCTTTCACCATCCAACGTCATACTTTGTTGCATAACATCATTAAATTGTGTACAATCTTGTGAATAGAATAATTGTCTAGATAGACCACAAGTCATAACAACTCCCGAAGAAACGTTTCCGATCGGTCGTTTACAAAATACGCATTGACATTGGCGCCAAGTTCGATTACTAGTATTGATGTTAATAGCACCTTCTTCATTAGCTACTTGAAGTGGCCGATTAATGCGTGCACTAGGTCGTGTATTACTTGATTTTTGCATTTTTTCTTTAAATAATCTAAAATGATCTTGATTCATTGGAACAATAGCAAGTTCTTTTCTTTCTTTGTTTTCATCTGCGTCTTCCTCTTCTCCATACCCTTCACTTTTTTTTAATCGAAAGAATACAGAATCGATATCAACATTACGTTCATTAGCAACACTTACTTGATCAGATATTAAAACATTTTGCATCAAATCATTATAGTTTTCTGTTGGAACAATTTTAAAAGAAGTTTGATAGTTTTTGGCTAGAATAGTACATTCTTTAACTTCGTTTTCAAACACATCAGCAAGTTTTCGTTTTGGTTCATCTCCAAGCAACGTGTTCGAATTCGCATCTAAAAAATCATAAGTCTTAAGAGCAATTTCTTTTTGAAGAACTATTTCTTGCTGATCATCTACAATAATGGGTTCCAATGAACGCACGCCAGGTCCAAAAACTAATGAAGCATACCGAAGTTCATTCGAAAAAGAGCACATCAATTCAGCAGCCTTGTGAAAAAGAATTAGAGCTGTCATCATAACAGCTGATGCAGGATTAAGTACTTCACCATCCACTTGATCCACTTGAGAACATACACCAGAAACTACTGTTCCAATCTTATCATTTAAGTGATAGTCAAGTGCCGTTTTACAAGATTTATGAATATCAAAATAACAACTCAATGCAGCTACAATGGATTGACAAAATGCTTGTTCATTTTTTAAAAGATCAATTAATTCCTCAACTTGAATAGATTTTTTTCGAGATAAAATTTTATCCTCAACAAACCGATAGATAAACGCAACAAAAACAGCTGTCACTGGCGATAGTTCTCCAGATGAATACTGTAATTGCCGTTTATTACAAATATCTAATTGAGTTACTTCAGTAGCTCTTTCTCGATCTTCCCAAGCAGCTATGGACGGAAGTGGTATAACAGGAATAATACCAATCGGACCTTTATCATCAAAAAGTAATTGATTAAACTTTTTCATTTTCATAAGATAACTGGCACTTTCTTTAAACCCTGTTTTAAACATTGCTATTAAAGCTTCTTTTTTAATGTCGAATTCTTCTAAATCCTTTTTTGAAATTTGAACAATCTTATTGTTTTTTGTTGTCAATACTGCCTGGTCCTGTACATCCATATTTTCTTCTTCTTTATTTTTTCCTTCTCCCCCTTCTTCGCCAGTATGTAATGCTTGTTGTACTAGTACACGAGAATCAGGATGCACGATTCCCGTATTAATATTTTTTTTCATTTTTTTTCCATGATCATGATCATCATCAACATGATGCCGTTTTTTATTTAGTTGTTGTTGTTGTTGTTGTTTTTTCTTTTTATTATTATCATTACTATTTTCAATAACGGCACTAAAAGTTTGAGTAATTGATTTTTCAACTTGGACTGCATCATATTTCATCATATTTCCAAAATTCCACATGGACCCTAATACATCAGCACTATCCATTAAAACATGTATATCTTGTGTTGGTAAAAAAGATTGATCAGCATATTTTGGAAAAAGTCGTTTAGACGCTTCAATGTATCTTGGAGAAAGACTATTTAAAATGTTTTGTTTCAATAACATTGCTTTGGAAGCCGTCTCTTGAAGATTGGATGTAAGTGCTTCCAATTCACTCGCTAACACCAATGTTTTCATAAAACTCAGAATTAATTCTTCGAGAACAAGTTTAGTCTCTTCAGACGTCATTGTTTTCACAACTTTCATATGATTACTCTTCCATAAATTATAACATAAATTTCCTATAGAAGCTTCAGCGTCGTGTAATCGATTAATTATAGTTTGTTCATCAGCATCGTGTATAAAATTAATAACATGATCAAGTTCATACCCAACTTCTCGATGAATATGAGCCAAATACCTGGGAGAAATAGAATCATTATGAACCAAAATAATAAGCAAAGCATCCACAATGCCATTTAAAAGAGTAGCATCTGTCGTATTTTCTAAAAAGTCTTTATCTACTTTATTATCACGATCTAAAATCCCTCGTGTTCGTAAAAATTCTCTTTCATCCAGATAACCAACCAATTTTCGTTTATCTGGTGTTGATCCTGTTACTACGCCATTAGCCGTTTTATAAGTTTTCAAATTGTAAATATTTTTCACCGCTATTTCTACATGTTCTATTTTTCCTTGATGAATTATATGGTGTTTCATATAATGATTCAAAACAAATTCTCGCGTAGGAAACCGGTATCGACAAATAGAAAAAGAAGATGCTTCACTTCTTTTCTCTTCTATTACATGTATATTTAAATCACGATCATTTCGTCTTTTCCAAGGATTATAATCCTGTTTTAATTCATTTAAAACATGCATTACAATCTGATTTTTAGGATAGGAATCTTCCCATATTTTTTTTCGATTTTTAAAATACGTTTCCACTATTTTGATTTCTGAATTATGTTTATTGGATTTCGCACCAGCGAGAATTGACCGATTCCGTTCAACTCGAAAACTTTCCCCGAGATTTTCACCAATATCTCCACCGCAACAATTAAAAGTAAAACCTATCATAAACAAATTTCCATGTTTTTCATCATCGTACCTTATAGCTTCAAATTCAATAGGACACTCGAGTGCTTTTTCTAACGAAATCAAATCGGGAAAAGATGAAGCACATTCTCTTTTAAGTGCTGATCTCGAGTCAGTATTCATAAGAGGTGGTAACACATTTTCGCACCACATCAATTGTCCCTCATCATTTTTTTCAATGGCTGCACTCGGGTAAAAAGAAATCATTTCATTATGTTTTTGAAAAGACCAACATCGCAACAAATCACACGCAAAAAGAAATACTTCTCGATCCTCAGTATACATGTCAGCAATAAAAAGTTCAATATTTCTTAATAATGCAGTCACAGGCATAGCTCCATTATGTTTAGCAAGTGTTGTTACAATTAATTCTTCAAACCATGGTGGAGCAGGAATATAGGATAAACCATTTGCATTAAAAATAGACTCAGTGGAAACATTTGTTATCATAGGACTAATTTCCACAAACACTGTTTCCCATTGTGGATTATAATGTCCAAGAAAAGTTAAAGTTCTAAAAAGACAACTTTCTAAACAATTCATTGGTTCTTTTCCTCGCGTTTCCACATACTCTTGTCGCATTTCTTTTAGAGTCATTTCTAAATCATTTTTCTTAAAAAGAACATCAACAAATCGAATATCCGTTCCAATATTTTCTGACCCAAAAATTAAAAAAAAAATATTATCTAATTTATTTTCCATATAGTAATCTTTTAATTGTAAACTAGTTACTTTTTTTTTAACAAGAGAATTAGCCTCATTTCTATCAATAGGAAAACGCATCAATTCTCCTTCTTCTAAAATGGAATCATATATAATTCTATATTCATCCTTGGTTACTTTCCGAAAAAAAAGCAACATAATAAGAGGAAGAATCTTAATTGGTAAACCATTCATGTTCATCACTTCTTCAAGAGCATTAATAATATCATGAACATCTCTAGCCAAATCTTCTTCATTAAATAAATGATCGTCCACATATTTGTAATGTTTTGACCATACTTCATAGGGACCAAAATTAGTAATTTGACCACCAGCATTACGCACAACTAAAGGAGAATATGGATCACGTTCATCAAAAGGTCCAAATCGAAAAAAATGATTTTCAAAATGCTTTTCTAATTTAGGAAGAAATACATCGTTTTCATCATCTTCAAAGAACGAATAAATAATCTTAAATCTAGTCAACAAATCATCAAAACCAATAAACTCTCGTATTCGCTCTTGAATTGCACTTAATTTGTAAGCAATCTGTTGTCCTAAACTTTCTATTTCTTTTTTATTTTCTTGATTTGCCATTATTTATTCATCATTTATAAATAAAAATTAATCCACTATCTCATTTATAAAAACAACTACGTCAATATCACTGAAAGTAATTTATAATTTTTATTATATTTTTTAAAACGACAAGCTCATTTACAATCTCTTTCTTTTTAAAAAAAAGTGATTTAAAAAATATTTATTTTAATAAAAAATATAGCGAAATGGATAAGGAAGAGGGAAAAAAGACTTTTTTCTAAGTTTCTTTTTTGGATGCCCATAGTTTTAAAATTGAAAGAGAAGATTTACAATAATAAATCAATTCTAAAATAAGATGTAAAAATCCAACAAAAATATTTAAAGCAATAAAACCTATCATTCCATGTACGGTAGCAACATTACTACAAGTATATAAAAAATTGGATTGGTGATTAATCCAACAGCGTGCTACAAAGACGGCTAATAATGCATATAGCAAAGCAACAACACCTTGAAATATTAAACAAGCAAGGTAATGACCATGTGTCGAGTGTTCAATTTGATCTAAATATTTATTGATAGTGGTATAAAATTCAGAATCTTCTGAAAAATGTTTTCTAAATATATCCACTAAAATCAAAATAACAAGAGCAAAGACTTCGAGAATATAAAGTCCCCAAATAGGGAAAGCAGTCCATAATCCTTCATCACTAGCAATTTTTTGTAAATCTTTTCCATTATTACTCTGAGCAACAACAAAAATAATCATAGTTATCTTTAATGCAATAAAACGCACCACAGTAAAATGTTTTGCAATCCTTTGTACAAACTCAACTACTCCTTTATATTTGAATACATCTTGAAGTAATGTTGAATTATCCATAACAAAAGCACTTAAATAATTATCTTCAAAAACTACATTGGTGGTCGTAGCAGATTTTACATGATATTCATCAAAGGGAGTAAACTCATCATCAAAATCATTACCCTTTTCCGTCATGGCATTATGATCAAGATACGATTTGCTTGCTGGTTGTGGTATAAACCAGTCATAAAAAATATATAAAAGATCAATTCCGATCGCTATTGATAGAAATGCTACTGTTGAATTAAAATTAAACGTTTGACACAAGGATTCATTATCATTATAGCCATTGATCCAACATACAGTAACGATTTGAATGGCTAATCCTAAAAACAAATAAAGAATAACAGTTCCAATTAATACATAGAAAAAAAACACAATTCGTCTTGGTTCACATCGTAACGATTCATAGACTAAAGGATTTCCGGAGATACGTGTATGATGTTGATATCCAGAACGCAAATCCTTTTTAGCAAAGACATGAAAAATTGACCCAAAACCAAGAATTCCAATAATATAACAAACGGCATATACGGGAACAAAAGCATTTTGTGGATAAGTTAATTTTTTAGCATCTTTATTATATAAGTCCATACTCTTAATCCATATAGCAATTGAAAGATTAGCCACAAAAAATACAAGTGCAAAAAATCGATGTATCTGTATTCCTACATTTCTTAAAAACCGTTTTTTAAAGAGAACAGCTGATGCGTGTACGGATTTTTCATGTTTATCTAAGACTTTTCCTTCTTTTCTTAAAAAAGAAGAATCGCGTTGACGTTGTTTAATATTATCAGAAGACGAAGAATCAGAAGTACTCAAAGAAGTAGTTATTTTAGCAGCCGTAGAAACAAGTTCAACTGATTTTGAAGCCCGAGGTGGTTTTTCTGGGGGCGAATTCTCTTTAGGAAGTAACATTTTTTTTTCAGTAGATCCTGATCCCGATCCTTTTTGTTTTAACATTTCAATTAATAATAGAAGGAAAAAAAAGAAATGATTAAGAAAAAACAAATTCTTTTTGAACCAGAAGAACGTTTAAAACAAATCGTATTGGATATTAAACGAACGTCTCGTGGCTACGTTTCACGTAACTCGTGTTATCGTATCAAATCTGTTACTAAACTATTGAATAAACTTCATCCTATAAAACATTATCGCCGTAACCCTAAATACATAAAACTAAAAAAAGTGAAATCCATTTCCCCGTCACGAGCAATCCGAGAAGGTATCTATGTTGATGAAGTATTTAGGAGCAAATTACAAAATACTAAAAACAAGTACAATTATAATGCCAATAGTTCCAATATAAAATCTCTCGATAAAAGCTTTACTCAAGAACAAATTTATGATGCTATATTACGTGCAATAAATTACCTAGGCATTGCACCAATCCATCCAAAATTTCTTGTAGGTGTAAAAAAATTAAATCTTGCCACTGAACTTGATTTTATTGGTTACTCTTTTAAAAAGAATACCTATGTTGCTGGTGAACTTAAAACATTTAGTATATCATTTGATGATTTAATAAAAAATCTTCATGAAACAAAAAATAAAAGTCGCAGTACAGGTTGTAAATTATGTTACATGGGCCGTGTAATAGCACAAGCCTCTTTAGGATCTTTATTATTTGAAAAAAGTTATCACCAAAAATGTTTTCCTCTCATTATAATAGTCAATATGAGCACAACGAAAATTAATACATATTACTACATACCAACAAAACAAGAATACAAAAACTACAAAACCACATCTTTAAAATATTTAATAAAATTACAAAATTCAAGGCAAAATAATCACAGTCAAAGCCAGTATCATAAATTAGCTAAACATATTATTCTTTCTAAAATAAAAAAAAATAATTTAAAACCTTCCTCCATTCCTCAAAAATCTAGAATCCAAAATTATTACAAATTTAACTAAACAAAACTTTTAGCGAAGAAAATAGAGGGGGGGGGGAGAAAAAGACAATTATTTATTAATACTTTGAATAGTTGAAACGCAAATTATGAATAATATAGTTTATGTTGTATTCACTATTATTAAAAGAAAAAAGAAATCAATAAGTTCATTAAAAAATGTCTATTAAATTTTGTTTTTCCAAGAATAAAGTTGTTTTAATGAGTTAATGTTTATAAGTTTCTTTTTCTGCACATTCTCTTGAATCTGGATAAGATGATGATACATAAGCACTTCTTGCCTTCCATTCTCGCTGTGGTAATTCACTTCTTAAATTATCTGGTTCAGATAAAAGCATATCAATTGTGTTTTTTTGTTCTTGATTTTCTTTTGTTAGTTGTTTCACTGATCTTTGATATTCCTCTACTTCTGTAATTGCTTGCGTTATTAGTTCTTTACTGCGTTCCATAAACCTTTTTGTGCGCTTTATTTCTGATTCCATTTCATTATTGAGTTTTTTTAAGCGTTTTATTTCTGATTCCTTTTCAGTAACAACTGCAAATGTTTTTGCTAATATTTCTTCATATTCCTTTATTGTCTCTTTAACTTGATCATTATCATTCATACGAAGCAATCGCGGACGCGGTTGAGGTAGACGTTGAGGTTTCTGTTGTGTAATTTTATTATTACAACATAATGTTTCGGTATCATTTTTTTGTGTCATAGAAGTACCATTCAATAAATGCAATTTTTTTTCTAACCTTGCAATAGATTTTTCGTAGTCAAAAGGATCTTCATAATCATAATCATAATCGTGAGAGGCTGCCATTGAACTGAAATAAATGTAGAGTAATTGCTTTTATTTTTCTTTTCTTACTTCGATCTCTTCTAAAACGTTTTCGTTTCAATGAATGAAAATCTAAAACGTCTTCGTCGGTTATATATTCTACAGGTGTTATTTTTAGAATTGTAACGTGATTGTAAAATTTCCCCTTAGTATATATTTATTTTCTATTCCGTAATGGTTTAAAAATAGGAAGCTTCATAAAAATAAAAGTAAAACCAAATTGCTGTAACTGATTATAAATATAACTTTAATATAAAAATATTTTCTTTACCGGAACACGTTAAAAGAACAAACAAACAATACGTAACGCATTTTATATAAAATAATATTAAAACTGAAACAATAAATAAAAAAAAGAAAAAGATGGAATTCAACTCCTATTTCAACAAACGGGTACGAGTTTTCAGTGAAGAAAATACTACATTTGATGATGTAACAACATCAGAAAATTGTTATCATGTCTTTATAACACAAGATAAATCTAATCTTTTTAATAAACTAGTTAATCCATTTAAACTAAATTTTGATTTTATAAACTATAATAAAAAGTTATCACTGAGGCTTTATAAGAATTGGTTGAACTACATGGTAAAAGAGGATCCTTTTGAAAATTCCGTCAAAAAAGTATTTCAAAAATTAAAAAATACATTATTATGTAAAAACCAAGATATAGAATTAATATATGATGATCATTGTTCTGCTAACATTTTACGCGAATTTTTAATTCAAGAAGCTAGAAAAAAATATACATTAAATTATTTTTATCCCGTACGTGAAAACACAGACTCGCCTATTTAAGCATCAGATACATTTGAATATTATACAAAACCCTTAAAGTATGGCTACATCACATCCTTCAATAGCTTTAGCACTTAATGAAAACCTCAATAAAATAGATAGCGATGTAAAACAAATTCAACAAAATGATTTGCATAACACGATAAAAACAGATGATGGACGAAAATCAGTAGAAAAATATATCCAGTCTTTAAACGGTCACATAAATGCTCTTCTTTCAAATTTTGAACATTTAAAAAAAAGTTATCGTCAAGAAGAAGAATTTGAAATATTATCATCTTCTTCCAGTAATTTGATTCCAGATGCTAAAGAGCCTGATGTATCAACACCATCTCTTCTTGAATCTTCTAAAATAAACTTTAAGTCTACAACATTTCCAACAGATACTATTCCAGAAATAAAAATGATAAAGAATGAATACACCGCCGAACAGAATATATTACAAGATATATTAAACGATGCAGTTCAAGAAACTAAAGAATATAAAAAATCTTTAACAGATATAAATGATGATAATGATGATGCTACTGCTGTAAAAACCCTATTTACTACAAACATTGAAAAAAATACCAGTATAAACAAAGATCAAAAAACAAATAACTTGGATTCAAGATTTCTATTCAACAAGATTTTAGAAAACCAAAAAAAAATCAACAAATTAGAATATAATTTCAATAAAATCATTACTATAACAGAAAACTTAATATCTTTACATGAACTCAAAATAAAATGAAAAAAAGACATTTTTTAAAATGAATTTATTTTTTTGTATTAATATCCATTAAGTAAAAATAAAAAAAAATAAAGTAAAAAATTGTCAAACGGCCTCGTTTTTTGTAATTAGCATTATAAAAATTACAATATAGTTGGTAAAGTATTATAGAAAGGTATTTTTGTATTGAACAAACGGATTCAATCTCTTAATAAAGGTGAAATGGTTTCACATTAAACATAGATATAGCAATTATTGATTTTACCATATCATCATAATTTTCTAAAAATAACTTGAACTCATTGCGTTTTCATCCTCCTCTTCTTCTATATTAACCATTTTAGCCTTTTTTAAAATTTTCCCAACAAATAAGGTTTTTAAAGCAAACTATTTCCTTTCTTTTCCCCCTCTCTTCTTCCTCTTCGCTATTTTCCTTTTATCATATAAATCAGATAAAAATTATTCCATTATTTCAAAAAAAAAATCAAAATATATCTGATAAAACAAAATGGAAAGATGGCGTTGAAGCATTTTAATTCTATCGGCATCCTCTTCCATAAACATTACTTGATGCACTTTCTTTTGAAATTCATTTATTATTTTAGTTAAAAGAGATAGAGTAATAATAAATTTAGCTGTCATGCATTGTATTTCATCAGAAATATGATAATGTTCTTCATTTGCTTGTCTTTCTTTTTCATTTAGAATTGGACTATCAAATCTGTCATTTTCACATTTGGTAAATTTATAATCAAATGATTGAAAATACCGTTTTACTTTTTGTACGGTGTCTATTGAACTTTCTTGATTTTCATTATGATCCTCTTCTAATATTTGAGAAACAAATAGTTCTGAAACGATAATAGCACTTTCACGTACTTGTCGTATTATATCTAGAGCAAAGTAGTAATCTATTTTTGAATTACTCAACTGTATAGTATTTTTTTTAAATGAAAATATATAAGAAGAGTTAATAATAAAATCATTTTGAATCTTTTTAAAAACTAATATAATGTAACGTAAAAATATTAATTCTTTAGGAATTTGTCTATTTGTAATTTCTTGAAATCCTAATTTTTTCTCATATGTTGTTAAAGGTATATAATCATCAAAAAAAAAATTATCATAAGAAATTTGTCGAACTTGATTTTGAAAAGGAGATAAAGATATACTTTTTAAACCCGGATAACTTTCCATTAAGGCACGCATTTGAAATTCAAAAGAATCTTTTTCATACATTTCTATATTTGTATCTTTTCGTATTTCATTTAATGGAGGTGGTAATGCTAAATTATAAGAAATTGCTTGTAATTCATCTATGTTAAGTCTTTTTTCCGAAAGTTTTTCTATTAATTCGTTTTTCAACATTATAAATAAAATAGTATTATCAATCAAAACAGAACCAATAAACTTTACGTATCCATTAAAATATAAAGACTATGTTAATATACAAATTTTATATTTTTATTCATTCTGAGAAAGAGTAATCACTATTGAAAATGACAAGTACTGAATGTTTAATTTGTCTTGAAAACATCAAACGTAATTCAATTATAATGGATCTTGATCCAGTTGAAGATGACATACATATCATCTTCTGTAGTAATTGTAAAGAAAAGAATGTGAAAATACATCAAAATTGTTTAAACGGATGGATTAAAGTAAATCTAGATAATCATAAGGATGTTACTTGTCCTCATTGCGGATGTTTAATGCACTTAACCGCAGAACAAAAAAACGAAATAACTCCTACGCCGGTAAAATATATTTTTTTCTTTTTTTATTTATTCACGTAAATTTAAGTATTAAATCCTAAATATATTATATTAAAAAACATTATTGTTTAGATTATTTTTTATACTAGAACATGAAAGTACAAAAACCAAAGAAAACTCGTTGTCGTCGTCGTCATTATCCTCCATTAGAATGTTTTATATGTTTATTTCATCAAAAAGAAAAATTAATTCCTATAAAAGATTGTAAAAATTGTAAATTTAGTTTCAACATGGTACATAGTAGATGTTTACAAAAATGGATTAAAACATGTTTAAAAAATAAAAAAAAAGTCCCAAACGTAACTTGTCCTCTTTGTAATTGTGAAATTATTTTAAAGAAAAAGAAAAAAAAAGAAACCAAGCTATAAATAATAAAATTCTCTATTATTATACTAACTTTACATTCTTTTTTTTATTTTATTTTTTAAGCCAATCCCTAAAGAAGAAAATAATAACAGTCCCAGATATCACAAATATATGACAGGTGAAACCTTCATAATCATTGGTCTAATACTCGTGGCAATCTTACTGGCTTTATTCATTGGTGCATTAGCTGTTTTATCATAAAAAAATAAAAATAGAGTCCAAGATCAAAACGAAAATCAAGCGAAAGATGTAAGAAGGAAAAATATTCAAATCTTAACAAAAACTATATGTATGATGTGAATAAACAAAATTCAAAGTTATAAGATTGATTCTGTTTTTTTATATAAATAAATTTATTTATTTTTATATATTGTATTGATTTGTATATAATATTTTAAAGAGTTTTCCAATTTATCAAACGGGTTATCAGGATCATCTTTTAAGAATTCTAAAATATGGAAACGAATTTTTTCTGAAGGATGTTGTAGCCACCATGTTATAAATTCTTCTCCTGTCTTTGCTTGAGAAAGATGTGTATACATCGTTAAAGAATCGTGTTTTGTATTATAGATAATATCTTTAATTTCAGCCATGATTTGATGTTTTTTTCCTGAAAAAAAAATATTCATTTCTTTGTATGCAAAACGAGGACATTGTAATTGAAATTTTCGTTTCTTAGGAGTCTCTAAGCATACAATAGGTATATCTCCAGAGTCTATGGAAAGTAATTTCAATTTATTGGCCTGTATTGCTATACATATATAAGATAAATCAAAATTCCACGAATATATTCCCAATTTAACTTTTTCCTTAAACCAACTAGGCACTTCGTTTAAATTCATACTGTGTTGCTTATTGTAAACCTTTTTTTTAAAAAAAATAAATAGTTTTTTTTATATTTATAGTTATCATATAACACGTATTCTCTCTCAACAAATGATTGATACAATACGTGATATAATAAACCTTTATAAATGTATTTTCAATTGAAAGATCTTATTTTCAAATGATACTTCATTAATTGTATTACAATGTCTAACAGTAATAGTAAAGAAAAAGAAGCTCCACTTTATCCATGTGAATTACACCCTATAAAGCTATGTTCACATTTACAAGCTTTGCGCCAAGAACGCCATTTATATGACTGTGAAATCATTTCAGGTTCAAAACAACTCCCTTGTCATCGTTTCATATTAAATGCTTCTTCTAAAGTTTTTAAAACCTATTTCTTTAAACATAAACATGAGCATGGAAACAACATTAGTAAAATCCAAGATATATGGATCAACAATCCACAAATCATGGAAGAAATCTTAGATTTTATATATACGGGGACATTAAAAATTCAATACAACAATTTACAAGCCTTAATTCCTTATTTTCAAGCCAATGAAAAACTTCAAATCCAAAACCTTGATCAAGACTTAACAAATAAAAGCCGATCATTGCTAAAATGGACAAACATCAATGAATTTATCTCTATTGCAGAAAAATACCAGAATGATTTTCTTTTAAAAGAATGTTTTCAACAAATAGAGTATGGTTTTAAAGATATCATTCTTAAACAGCGTCTCCATCTCACCTTCAATGAAAAAACTTTAACCACGTTTTTAAATAACTATGTAGAAAATCCTTTATTGATTATAGATTGTATTACTTCTTGGTGGTCGCATAATCATGCCAGTAATAAGCTACTGGCACCATTTGAAAGATTAATGGAGCTTGTACCATTAGAAAAATTAAGAGCCAAGGGATTACTTCAAGTTATCATAGATCCTTTAGTACAGCAATCTTCTCAAGTACAGAAAAAAATACAAGAAGCAATTCAAAAATACCTAACTAAAAACCAAGAAAATGTTCAAACTAATAATAACTTAAAACAAAGTGTGGAAAGATCATCATCATTATTATCATCGTCGTCATCATCTTCTTTTTCTCCTGCTTCTTTACTATCAAAGAAAGATATTTCTTCCTGTTTACAACAAAAACAACAGTTTTTTTTAACTATAAACCACCAACGTGTTCAATATCCCGAATTATGTGATATCAAAATAATTTCAAAAAATCATATTGAAGTTAAAGCACACAAGGTCATTCTTTCATTTTGTTCTTATTATTTTAAAATTCTTTTTTCTAAACCAAATGAGAAATTCATTGAAAACCAAATACAGATAATAAATCTAGGAAATGATATCGATGAAGAAGTTTTCAACATCATCATCAACTTTTTTTACACTGGTAATTTGATTATGGAAAATAATATGGAAACCATTCTAGAAGTTTTATGGTGGTCCAATTATTTTATGGCGCATTTATTATCCCAAGAAATCCACAAACGTGTTGAACAAGTACTCGATATCAAAAACGTCTCCATCGTTTTAATGTACAGTAAAAATGTACCGTATAAAGATCTACATGAAATGGCTATACAATTCATTGTAAACCATTTTGAATGTATGACAGAATGGGGATTAATACAGTTTTTAGAATGGTCAGATTTTTATGAAATCTTAAAACTCCAAATAAACAAAATAAATGAAAAAATCAAGGAAAAAATGGCGAAAGGAATTGAAAACATTTCCAGTAAGAAGAATATAACCTCTATTGATCTAATACTTGCAGCAATCAATAATTGGTGGATTTGTCACGAATGTGCCTCATCATCATCTTCATTTTCATTATCATTATTGTCATCTGAAATCAATTATAAGAAACTCGATGAATGTTTAGCTCTTTTTAAATTAAATGAAATTCCATTGACTGAGAGACAACTCAGTAGCCTTGCACGAAATCCTATTATACAAGCAAGACAATCCTTTCATGCCGAGGTTATTAATAAAATACAATCTGTGTTTACCGAAAAAAAAATGCAAACCATTATTAATGATCCAATCAAACTGCCATCATCATATACAGTACTATTTTTACTCAGTGACAGAAGTTGCTTATACGTTCTTGAAACTGGCAAATCATATTCTTTAAGTTATGTAAATTTTGGTAGATTACATGATTCAAAATCGCTCTCTATTTCTCTACAACAAGATCATGAAACCAAAGCAATAATTTATCATGAATTAATGTCCAACCAATCTTCGTTAAAAACATTTATGTTATCATGGGAAGGATGGTCTCAATTAGAAAACTATTGGGAAGAAATTAAAGCAACTACATCATTATCATATCTATTGAATACTGATGATAACAATGTTATTCAAAGATTCACTCAACCCGGAGGAATAATTGAAACTATTGCTACTGCCAATACTTCAAATCAATTACTGGAGTCTGCCCATCATCTTTCCTGGTATCATAAACAGGAAAATGAACTTCCTAATATCTATAATAATAATGATAATGATATAAATGATAATGAAAATTTTGTTTTTGATAGGATATTAAATTACAATAAGATATTTTCTAAAGCTTCATCTGAAAAATATTTGTCTCTTCATTTAAATTTAACTGAACAACAAAAAGCATGCATCAAACTCTTAAAAAACGTTCCAAAAGATGCTGAACAAGAAGACGACAATGATGAACGTTTATATACTACCATTGTAAATTATAAAACAAAATTTTATATCGTTGGTGGAGAAACGCAAAAAACAGATATCAGATTAAAGTCTATGTGGTGTTATGATGCACACAATGACTCTTGGACTTCTTTAAAAGCATTACCAGAATCACGAAGTCGAGCATCGGCAATAGTAGATCCTCAACAAAAATATATTTATCTCTTTGGTGGAACTACAGATCTAAGTGCAAGCGTGAATCAATGTCAAGCACAAAGTGAAGTCTATGATATTACAGCTAATGAATGGTACAAAGGACCAATTTTACAATATCCCAAAAATAATATGAAAATTTTAGTAAACGAAAACACATTTTATCTACTTTCAGGACAAAAATATCAAAAAGATAAAAAACAAGGAGAAACAGAAACAAGAGAAACAGAAATAATTGAAACTGTAAATCAATTCAACTGGAATCAAACTGGTATAATCAACATTGCATCACAACAGTATGATGAAAAAATAGAAGACGCTATTTTTATTTCTTTATCACAAGAATATTTCCAGTCAATAATTGAAAAATTTACTCATGATACATTATTCCGAACAAATACGGATTAAATTAACCAATTCAAAAAAAAACCTACTAGCGTTATCAAATTTAGCAGATGGTGTTTATAAAAGAAAAACGAGACAAGGAGCCAAGATTATGACTTGTTGCCTTCCGGCTTAAGTAAATATCATTAAAATCTTGAGACACTGACAAGTAAATACCGTGTATCATATTTCTCTATGAAAATCTATATTAACACATGTTGCTTCAAAACCTTTTATTTTAAAACATTAATCACACGAAAACTAACATGGACACCGTAGAACATTTAACAGAGATGCTTTTGAATTTGGATGATGAAAAGGATTCTACATATGATAATACAATACAGAGGTATCATGAGTTATTGGGAATAGCTATTCTAACGCAAATGAAGCTGGAAAAAAACCGAAAACCATCTCTTCATCCCAATGTTTCAAAAGAAGTAACACGGATTATCGATTGGATTGAATTTCATTATTTGATGATTAAAGCGGGTGTCAAGCCATTTTCCATGGATTAAACAGAATCTTAACGTGCAAACAAATGTTTGTCAAAGGTTAACCGATAACACCATAATCCACAAGCAAGACAACGACGCTGTTTTTAAAAACACTTAATTACTTACAAAAAGATATAGAGCAAGCAGCACGGAATAAAACAAGACAATTTAAAAAACATTTTAAAAGAAACACTTTATTCATGTTAAACAAAATGTTTTAATGGATATCTATGTATATGAATTTACAATTTAACAATGTAAATAAAATCCATATAAGTAATTAAAAATCAGTTTCTGTTCTTGAATTCCTTCGGTAGCTTAGTTGGTAGAGCGTGGGGCTGTAGACCTTAAGGTCGCTGGTTCGAATCCGGCCCGAAGGAGAACTATTTTTTTTTAAATTATACAAAAACCACATAAAAAATATAATTCATTTATCAAAAAAAAAATAAAGCGAAAAAAAAAGGGGGGGGGAAGAAAAAGAACAAACAACTTTTATTTAACAACCATGATTTCTTTTAATTCTTCTTTTCTTTCTTTCTTTCTTTTTCCTTCCTCCTTTTTCGCCTATATAATACTGTTTAAAAAACTGAAAAAAAAACAATTTTATTTATTATCTAATTTAAAAAAAAGAATCAAACTCTAATTCAATTTTAAAAGAAACGCCATGAATGCGTCGATTCAATTTAACAACGCATGACCTCTTTCAATCATCTTTGTATCATATCAAGTTTTCAAGTTTTCAACTTTTTATTAAGCCAAAACTTTAATATTTGAGAACTGTTGATTCCGTATAACTTATTATACGATTCTTAAAATTAAAAGCCACGAATGCGTCAGTCTAATTTAACAACGTATAACTTCTTTCAATTATTTTTATATCATATCAACTTTTCAACTTTTCAACTTTTTATTAAATCAAACATTCAATATCTGAGAACTGTTGATTCCGTGTAACTTAATATACAATTCTTAAAATCAATTAAAGGATTTAAAAATAAAAAGCCATTAGTGTTGTTATTTGTAGCAGATAATGTTTATAAAAGATAAACAGATTAATGACATAAAATATTCTTTCCGTGACAGGAAATCCATTAGAACGAAATATTAATGAACAGTAAAATTATTTTTAGTAAAGATGAATTGACTTAAAATAAATCTTAAAATAGGTATTTGTTGTCTCGGCGCCAGGAAGTTGAAAGAATAAATGTTTGATTAGTTTTGTATCAATGTGTTCCTATATTCTAAAGTCCATTTGAATTATAATCTCTCAATATTATTTGTTCAAAATTAAATTTCCCATATCAAAAAGAGTTTTATTCAAGTAATGTTTTTTAATAGATAAAATCAAATGACATGATCTTTCTCAGAAAGGTTTTAGTTTCGATACGTATAAATTGAAATCAATCTTAAGATTTATATTCGTTTTCTCTGCGCCAAATAAAAAACTAAAAAGAGAAAAACACGTTATCTGAAAGTTTTATAATTACGTGTTTCTATATTTTAAAGTCTATTTGAACTAATATGTTAAAAACATTTTTATTTAAATCCTTTTTTTGAAGAAATAAAATGAAATAAAGACTCTCTCAAACTAATTATATTTTTAACATTAAACTTCCCCTTCGTAAAACCAATAACGAAACTGAAATAAATCTAGGCTTATTCTTGTGGGGAATTTCAACCAAAATTATATCTTTTACTAAATTTAACTCATCGCATTATATTACTAAAAATATCAAATCTATTAAAACATATAAAACAACAAGTATAATGCAAGTTTTTCATCTATTCATTCATTCGTTGAAATTATAGTAACTTGTTTGGAAGAAAGAAAGAAACTGATTCTAATGGCAACCACACATAACTACGAGGACAATTTATCAAGATTACAACAGCAATTTCAAAATTTATTTCACAATCCTTCTTCTACGGCTACAGCTTCTTCTGTTACTTCAGAAAGAGATGAAGAGTTCTCTGCTCCTAATATCTTTGTTAACGACAATGATATGATAAAAATACATCAACAGCAACAGCGACTTGAACTACAACGTTTACGACTTCCATCTAATAATGATGAAAATGCAAAACTTAAAAAACAGTTAAAGGAAACGGAAAAGATATTAACTGAAACCTATAATGTTGTTATTCAAAGAGATAATGAAATATCTCATTTACAAAACCAACTTCGTCAGCAAATTCATAATATGACAATTGCTATTGATAAAGTACAAATTATTGAAATTGAAAAGAAGCAATTACAAGTCCAGATAAATCAACTAACAAGAAAAACACAAGAACAACAACAACTTATTGATATGCTTTTATCTGAAAGATCAGAAAAACAAGCCGAAAAACCCAAAGTCACTAGAAGAATAATAGAGCAAAGTGTAGCACGTCCATCAACTTATGCAGATCCTAAAGAGTTGGCAAAAAAAGGAATTCTTAAACACTAGTTGATTTCACATTTATTTTGTTTTAATTAAAAACATTATTGATTTATATCATATAATAATCTTTGTCAAATAAAACAGTACTATTAAATTCTAAATAAAATATTAAAAACTAATGAAAAATGATAAATGGTTTCTTTGTCTTTGTTTTTACTCTTTAAAATAATTCAGCGAAAGAAAGGGAGTAAAAATAAGATTTAATTAATAAAGAACATATTTTAAGTCTGTGTCTCTCTCTGTCAAGATTATATATGTTTTTTCTTCTTCTTCTTTTTTGAGTTTACTTTTTTCTTCGTGCTGGTAGTATTATAAATCAGTTGCTCTATTAACCAAACTCGCCTTGAAAGTTTTAAAAGATCCCAATTCTGTGAAGTTTGTCGAAAATTTTTAACTATTTTATCAAATTGCTCAATGCCCAATTTATTTCTAGTTTCAATATAACGATTTTCTTCTGCGGGTGTAATAATTATATTGAATGGCCTAAACCGCACTTCTTTTCTTTCAATTACTTCGTTTTCTAAATCTTGCAATGGTAATAAAACTTCTTCATTTGAAAAAGAAGATTCTGAACTTAGTCTTTGCCGTTTCATGGGTTGATGATCACATTGATCCATAATTATTATTGTATTTATTTATTTAAACTCCTTGTAATATAAGCTTTGAATACGCGAGCGTTTTAACATTTGTCACGTATCTGAAACTGAAAATCCATATGCCACAGTCAATAAATACAAGAGTTAGAAAACGATTCGCATCACAACAGAAATAGTTTCTCTCATTTCTGATTTCATTTGTAACTTTTTCGTTTAAGTTTACTACAACTTCATTTAAACTAAAAATGGATCAAAGTAACGAGTATAAAGAAAATCCTAATAGTCAATCAAAAGGTTTTAAAGACATTTCAAAGCTAGAAAAGCTCAACATTTTCGCCGACGAGGACTGCTGGGGAGATACTCGATTTTCTCAGGAAGATCGTAAAACAATGCGCAATATTTTAGGAACAAAGTGGACTCGTTCCAATGAAAAACGCCTCAAAGAAATCTTTCAAAGAAGCGACTACAAACCAAGTGATGATACTCAATTCGTAGTGGTAGAAAAACTTGATGGCGCCAATCTTCGTTTTGGAGTAGATGTAAAAACAAAAACGTGGCATGTTCGAAGTCGGCACAAAGTCTTAAAAACTCCAAAAGATAAACACAATCTGTATCAATGTGAAGAAAGGTTAAAATTGCATATTCCATATTTTCAGAAAGTGGTTGATCAAGCTCTGGCTACTGGATTAATTCCTGCTACAGCTAAAATGGTTTATCTAACTTGTGAAATGGTTGGAGGAAAAACAGGCGGAAAACATCGATGCTATTGGAATTCTAAAGACACCAGTGATTTAACGCTGATTCCCATCGATTTATGTTTTGAATCAAATGATGATAATGTTTCTAAATGCGTGCCATACATAGCCAATTGGTGGAAAGTGAATATGGAAGGGTTTGAGTTGGTACAGACAGCCCCAGAACCATTGGTGGTAACGTCAGACCTTGAAAAAGCTCTATTGACTATCGGTCAATACAAAAATACCCAATCCAAACTATGCAGCCTAATTATACCTTCTGAACGAGGAAGAGGAATTATAGAAGGATGCGTCTTAAGAGTAATCAAGCAAGAAAATGCTAACGAGATCTACAAGTATGTTTATGCAGAGGGAATGTCATCGGGAAAATACAAAGAAGAAATCTTCGCGAATGTGCGCAATGCCATTACTCATATTGGATTAGAGTTTGATGAAGATCTAGTGGTACAAGAAGCTTTAAATAATTTGGCAGAAGAAGTGCGAACAAGTCCCATGCTAAAAGACTTAGCAAAAGAATATGCTACAAAACTTAAAAATGAAAAACAATAAATAAACATTGGTGATAAAAATACAAAACATATATAATGCTAATTTAATGTAATAGAAAGCAACATTTTTAATTAATAAAACTATTTTTATCATGTATTTTTAAGTCTTCTTCAATAAAAAAGATATTTTAACAAAAAAACGTTACCAATTGTTCTTTAATCACATGTCAAACTATTTATATATTGAAACTCAAAACGCACATTTAACCACGTAAAATAGGAAATAAAAATTATAAGAAAATAAAAAGTCATTCAAAACCAACTATGAATAAAGTAAGACTTCCAATTCAAGAACAAGGAAACTGTACAACAGATTTCCAGAGTTTAAAGTACAATCGTATACAAAACCAAAATATAGAAACTGGTTTGGACGAGTCCATTTTCAGAAAACTGTGTATGAAATTAGAATCAAAACGAATGTTAGGGGGAGATTATCAAACGCTTGCTGGTGAACTAGGATACAATATGGAAGAAATACATTATTTTGAAGCACAAGAACATAAAACAAAAACATTATTAAAAGATTGGTGCAAAACACCAGGACAAGGTACGATTCAACAACTATGTGATGCCCTTAAAAAAAGCGAAAGAATGGATGCTGTTGAACTAATGGAAGAATGGATTAACAAAGAATTATAAGAACGAAGAAAAAAAACTCATTTTTCCAGTTTCATTTATAATATATGATATAAGCGAAAAAAAGGAGAGGGGGGGGGGAGAAAGAGAAAAGAAGAAACGATATAAAACAAAAAACATCAATGTTACATTGTTTTTTATTAATTTAATTTATATACAAAAAAAAAATAGTTAAACTGAAGCTTACTACATAATCAATATTAAAAAAAACTATTTTCCTTCTTTTGCTAGCACATTTTGAAATTTTTCTAAAATTTTTGCTAAGGTTTCATAGCTTCGTAAATCTAGATCTTCAGTTGTTCTATAGATTGAATAAAGATCAGAAAGAGCTAACATTGTAAACGTTTTCAAATTCCTTGCACCCCTTCGTTCATGATCTTTGATAATATGTATAAACATATCATCAGTTGTACACTTTCTCATTATATCCATAACAGAATTTTCTTCTATATCTTTTTCGCGATCAAGATTCTGTTTTAAAACAACTAAACCATTATACAATTTAATTGTTGAAATTTCTCCCATTACATATTGATTCATTAAACTTTCATATTTTTGTAAATAAACTATTCGCTCCATACCATTTTCCAACATTGGACCAGCCATACACATTGTACAAAAAACATCCTGTTTTAAAACTTGAGCTATTTCATGTTGAATAGCAGCAGAATTAACCATTTCTTTCTGTTGTTGCGTCCCTTGTTCATCATCATTATAATCAACACAATTTGAATTTTCTACTTCCTCATTTTGTTGTTCATTTTCAATAGTAGAAAAAAGAGAAGTTTTTGATTTTTCTCCTAAAACAAATCCATTATATGAAGTCAATTCAGGTATAGTATTAAGTGTATGACTATTATCATCATCTCGACTACATTTATTTTGATTTTTATTATCATCACAAAAAATATCAATGCATTCATTTTCATCTTCTTCCTCTTCCTCTTCCTCTTCCTCTTCTTCCCTCTCCTCCTCCTCATTATTATCTAATTCATTACTATTTCGCCTCATTTTTTTCATTGGTATTTCATCTGTAGATAGATTATCATTCTCCTTTTCAACTTGAAAAGAACCTTGCTTGTAATTACTTTTTTGATCATTAAGTGATGCAATTCGAATCATGTTTTTCATTTAAGTAAAACTTACATTTTAGATCCTTCAATAGTTTATTTAAGAATTAATTTATTTTGTAATTCTTCGGAACAATTCATATTAGGATCAAGATGTTTAAAAACAAACTGTAAAACAATTAAAATATCCTTTGATACCTTCTCTAATATCAGATACGCTTTCTCTCGCATAGTTTTATTAGTAATCGTAGCTAAAAAAGAAAACCAATCGTCTCCAAAAAAATAGGATAAAAAATAATGATCAAATGCATAATAACTATATACTTTAAGTGGAATAAAATCTGCATCTTCAATAATTGCAAATCCTTGACGATATTTTAACATATTTTGAAAAAATTGTAAGGTTTCCGAAGAATTTTCAGTAGAATTATTTTCTCCAGCAATAAAATATAATTTTTCTTTAGTATCCAAACAAACAAATGCTTCTTCCGGTATTTCTCCTGTCCAATGTAAAAAATGTGGAGGACGTAGATTTTTTAAAATACAACCAGAATAGATGGAATTTGATTGATCCTGAAAAAAGTCTCGTCTCTTATTATAAAAATACTGTAATGACGAAGAAAAAGAATTATGTTCTGACTCTGTAATTTTTTTTTGAAATATCCAATTAACCACTCTCAATACAACATTAATATAATGTTGTTTTTTTGGAATTCCTCTTAAATCGATTGAAATACATAAACGAATTAACTCCATTACATTCATGTATGGTTTAGATTTGAGTTCATGGAGATGTACATATAAAAGACTTTGAACTTTATTTAATAAGGGTATGGTTAAAGTGCGTTGAAATGATTTCTTTGATTGAACTTGCTCTATCCATGTATTCATATTGAAGTTTTTAAACGACGGTTTCATTACATTTAGAAAAGCCGATTCTAGCATAAAATAAATGGCCTGATAATAAAAAACTTTTGGCCATACCACTTTATTTTTTTTCATTAACCCTAACTTATGAATAATATATAACATATCTAAAAATAAATAAAATTCGGATGAGTTTTGATATGATTCCAACATATCATAAAAACTCTTTTCAGGAGTAGAAAACTGACTAACAATATGCTCTTCATTATACTTTTCATTAACATCATCAACTTCAGCATCATTAAGAGTTTGTGTTATAGATTCTTCCTTCATTTTTATATTAAAAGATTTTTCCATGGTATTACTTTCGATATACGGAGGTTCCACAACAAAATCACAATCAGATTCATTAAAAAATACTAATTTACGAGTTAATTCTAAAGGAGTTATTTTTGTAAAAACCAAATAATCCAGCTGCTCTAATAAAATCATATTATACTCTTCATGAATCATCAAATTCTGCTCATCTTCATGACTTATTTTTATCATATTAAATTCATAATGTTCATCCCCAATTTTAAAATGAATCTTGGTCGGTTTCACTGAACTAGAACTGCTGCTCAAATCAAAACCACTTGAGCTTAAGCTACTTTCAAATTGCTGTGTATTATTTAGATTAATACTTGTTATAAGATATAAATCTATATTATCCAAATAAACAATATGTAAAATATCTCCCTCTTTTCTAAAAACGCCGTGTAATCGTGCCTTTGGCTTAACACAAACTAAATAAGGACCAGATTGAATAAATCCAGCTGGTAAAATTGGTTTTTTTAAAAAGGAATTTTCCTTTGAACTTGATAATGAAGATAGTTGTGTTTCTGTTTGATCATAATCTGTTGTTGAAACCTCTTCTATTTCTTTTGAACTTAACGGTAGTGAAACTGATTGTAAACCTTCCTCCACTTTCTCATCTTTTTCTCCCCCTTCCTCCTCTTCTTCATCCTCATCCTCATTCTCACTCTCATTTTCTTGTTTTTCTTCTTCTTCACTACCTTCTTCTTCATTTTTTTCTTCTTTATTATCATTATCATCATTATCATTTTCTTTTATATGTATTTTTTCAGATTCATATTTTTTCTCATTATTACTACTTTTTTCAGACATCTTTTGATAATTAACTATCTAAAAAAAGAAAGAGTTAATAACGTAGTTTTTTTTTAAAAAAAACGGTTATCTAAAACACAATAACACCAACATCAAAACATACGTGATTTATTCTATAAATTTAAATACAAATTTTATATAAATCTGTTCAAAGCGAAAAAGGAGAGGGAAGGAAAAAAAGAAAAACTATGGAAGAATGTTATATTGTAGGTCTCAAAGAATCTTTTCTTCATGATTTTGACTTTGATACATTTCCTAAGGATATTCAAAACCACCGTACTATTGAAGACTGGATCTGTAATTTTCTTAGAAATAAATATAAGAAATTACAACTTGATTCAGCTTTTACAAATTCAAGTACAACTGAACAATTGATCATGTTAGGATTTCGTCAAGATAGTGCAGCCTTAAAAACTATTTGCACTCGATTGAAAATTATTCAAGATCATGTTGATCTACTCGATTGTATAACTTATTTTATTTGTGATGAATTCAAGTACAATAAGAAATTATCACATACAACAATACAGCGTTTCCCCTTTTTCCCCCATCGCCTAAATTTTTGGTTTACTTGGCCAGAACAACCCTTAGAGAAAAGACCAATGCAAAAATGTTCTTTAATCAATTTAGAAGAACTTAATGCAATCGAATCCAAAGTTTTCCAGCTGCTACCACCAGACCAAACTGAAAATGATTTACTTCTTTTTCATGGAACAGATCATAACAGTGCTCTCGATATTCTTCAAACAGGAGTTGATATCTACTGTGCCTTTCAAAAACGAGACTTTAGTAGCTGCAACGGTTTTTATTTAATGAACAACCTAACTCATGCTATTCGAATAGCTCTTGGAAAAACATTGAAACCAGCCATATTAATCTATCAACTACCAAAACATATACACAAGAACGCTTCAAAGATGTCATTATTTGGCCAAGAAAACGAATCTAAATGGCATACAATAGTGAGTCAATGTCGTCAAGGACGTGGAACAAAAACATTTCGTCAATCTTTAAAAGCGTTTGACTTTATCGAGGGACCTATGGCCAGCTCATATAAACTTCCACCGATACCAAAAAAAGATTCCTATCAGATGTGCATCTCTTCTGAAGACTTTGCTGAAACATTTAACCAATATCTTCGTGCTATTGTATTTGTAGATGAGATAAATGTAGTTAATGCCAACATATCAACCTTTTTTTAAAACTGAAAATAAATCAAACCACTCTTATCTTTTTTTATTACATTTTTTATTAATATCAAATACAAAAAAAATCAAATGAATAATAATTACACTTGCATTAATCACTTTTCTTTTTTAACCCTTAACCAATCACAATACATTAACAGAATCTGATCAACTTGTTCTTGATTTTTTAAATCTATTAATTCTTTATACAAATATTTACTACGAAGATTATTCCATGTTTTTGAGAGATGTTGTAACGCTTCCCAAAAATTTTTCTCTGGTTGCTCTAATCGAATATAATTAATTATATTAAGACGAATATGTTCATGTTCAATAGCTATAATCCAGTTAAACAACTCTTCTGGTGTCTCAGCATCACAAAAAGATATAGATCTAATTGTATATAGTTTATAAAATCGTTCTTCAAGATCACATTCAAAATAAGCTAATTGATTATACTTCCACTCATGATTAGGATCATGTATTTCTCGTAACTTTTGAACCAATTCCCAATAAGTATAAAGTCGTACAGTTCATTTAATCTTCGGTTCAGTTTTTAGCCAAGGACAATATTCTAATTTAATTTTATCACTCTTCTCGTCATCCTCAAATAGTTCTTCATGTGTATACTTCTTACGAATATTATTCCACGCCTGACACACTTGTTGTAATGCTTCCCAAAATTGTTTTTCGGGCTGTTCTCTTAAAAGAAGTGCTATAAAATGAAATCGCCAATTCTGCTTAGGATGCACTACTAACCAATTGAAGGCTACTTCAGGTTTCCTTGCATCCCAAAGAGCTATATAATCAATAGCATACTTTTTCGGTTGATAAATATTCATTTCCAAATACTCTAAACTAGATGGATAATAATATTGATAATTTTTCATTTTCTTATTGATAATAAGAGATGATAATTTTTCATCAAGGCAGTTTAACAATACCTTATAATAAGTAAAGCATAATAAGTCAGAATAATTATCATCATCATTATTTAAAGCATTTCTTCTCTTCGAGTAAAATCGTTGATGTACTTGCTCATCCTCCATCCATTCCCATTCAAAGTCATCTTCTTTTTTGATTTAATATTCCATTAGATATATGTATTGTTTATGAAATGTAGTAAGAATAAACTAATTACAATATTACTCTTCTTCTTCAATTTATAATCTTTTACTATTCATTTACGTAATTGTTCAGAAACGTTATCTATTTTTTTTTCTTTTTACATGGCACGTCCTCCGTTTCCATCCTCAACCAATCACAGTATTTCCATATCATTTCCCTGTCTTCTTCATTTTCCCAGTCACTTAGATCACGCAATTTCTTATAGGAATACTTGCTACGAATCTCATTTTGAGCCTCAGATACCCGGGTTAACGCTTCCCAAAAATTCTTCTCAGGCTGTTCTACTGCGACATAATATGCAAAATTCCGGCGAAAACTGTCATGATTTGTACATATCATCCAATTCAATGCTTCTTCAGGTGTTCGTGCATCACAAAGATGTATATAATAAATTGAACATCTTTTGTAACTAAATTCTT
This sequence comes from Zoanthus sanctaehelenae, assembly GCA_028564885.2. Taxonomy (NCBI): domain Eukaryota; kingdom Metazoa; phylum Cnidaria; class Anthozoa; order Zoantharia; family Zoanthidae; genus Zoanthus; species Zoanthus sanctaehelenae. Next base: position 89,318 of record JAOTRI020085828.1, read on the forward strand.
CAGTAAGATCATGCATATCAATAGAATCATTTTCTTGTTGTTCTAACAATCTTTTTTTCAACCGTTCTATTAATTCTTTATACGTCAAAAACTTTACATTTGCTTTTTCTTTACTAGACTTCTCGGGTTCGCAATCTGTTTGTAACCAAGAACAAAATTCTAATTTAGCTTTATTATATTTCTCATCATTTTCACCAAAAAATAATTCTTTATGTGTATACTTCATACACATTTCATTCCACGCTTTACATACTTGCTGTAATGCGTCCCAAAAGTTTTTTTCAGGCTGTTCTTTTAAGATA
>JAOTRI020085829.1:0-40175 GCA_028564885.2 Zoanthus sanctaehelenae
CGCATGTAAATAATTTTGGTCGACCAAAAGTCCAATTTCATTCGACGCATGCTAAGATCGACGTTTAACCCGGGCCTTAGCTATCTATCACCTACTTCAATTTGACAGCTCTCATTTAATGTCAATTAACTACACTTGTACAATATACAATAAATGACTTTCAAACAAAGGGGAATAAATTTTGAACTGGTTGAATAGAAAGTAAAAGCAGTCAGCACAATTCCTTAAAAATGTTCAAGAACTTGCAACTATATTTACTGAAACACGATCATCAAAAAACAAAGTTTTAGCAGGGAGAATGGGGGGGCTCGTGACACTGGTCAAATTTTTTCCCAAAGTGCCATTGCGTAGGTCATTTGCAAAAGAAAACTTCTTTGCAATGTCAGTTAGCTTGAGTGTGTTGGTAAATGATTTATGGCAGTTCACAGACATGTCTACTTACAAGGTAGCTCAATCTTTACGAAGCAACTTTGATAATATATTTGATTAAATATAAAACCAATAAACTATACAAACGTATTATTTGCTTTTAAAAATAAAGATTTTAAGAGCTGCAGGATTTACGGTTTGTAAAACACCTTCTTCTAAAACTTATTTTAAAACACATGTTTAAACAATATTCATTTCCTAAGCATTCCAATATCTACAAAACTTCGGTCCATTATGATCACGAGCTTCCTTTTGCAAGGATGCGAAACACGGGGTTTATTGTTTGCTGTTCAGCCGATTCAGTTGATGACTTTTAACAGTTGTAGCTTAGGAACAAGTCTAGGATATCAAATTCTTAAAAGAATTTGGTAGTTGTTCTTTTTCATCCATAGTTTGTATGCGAAATTAAATTAAGACGTTTTGTTATTCATCTTTATTTCTGTGTGTGTATTACCCATAAATGTAATACCCACCATAAATGTAATAACCATCAACCATAAATGTAATAATCAACCTCACCATAAGTGTAATAAAATTTAACCATAAATGTAATAACTCAAACCCACTATAAATGTATTACCCTATCCGTAAATGTAATAATTAACTTTGCCGTTCTAATAGAGGTCTCCGAAACAAACCAATTGTGCATTTTTTTCTGCAACTTTAACATAGCATGTGCTTCAGATTACTTTTGGGGCTTTAATATACTTTAATACTTTTATTTAGCCTCAAAATTCGAGAATTTGCGTCAAACGTTTCTATTAAAACTGTTATATATATCACTGACAGCGAACCTCAGGGTGGCTGTTACATGCTCAAAATACAAAACTGGCACAACAACAACCGAGCACTGTTTCTTTGGCGGCATTTTAGAATCTAGCAAATATCCAAAACCGATAAAATTGATACTAAATGAGTTGATTATACCTTATACATTTTTACGGCCTATTTACAACTTTTTAGTGATATTTCCGAGAGAGAACTCTTTGGACATGATAAAAACTGCGCCCAACATTGTTGGATTGTGTTCAAACCCGCTGAACATTGTTGAGCCGCCATTGAGTGTCCATGAAACAAAGGAAATGTTGGGCGCTTGTTCAGTGAATGTTTGAGCAAGTTCAAAGTTTGCGTGTTAAGTGAACATGTTTAGTGCGTTTGCACGAGGATTCAGTACGTTCGCATTCTGTGATTGTCACATGCGAGAAGTCTTATAATTATAATGCATGATAAATATTAGTAACCTATGTTTGACTGATAAACGTGTAGTCAAAACAAAATACTAGTACTATGATTAATGACACACTAAAGCCAAAGTCCCGCAAAAGTCTCATTTCGGAGACCTCAATTAGAACGGCAAAGTTGATTATTACATTTATGGTTGATGGGGTATTACATTTATGATGGGTTTGAGTTATTACATTTATGGTTAAATTTTATTACATTTATTGTTGATGGTTTTTACATTTATGGTGGGTATTACATTTATGATGGGTATTACATTTATTAGGTGGGTTTGAGTTATTACATTTATGGTTAATTTTTATTACATTTATGGTAAATGCTTACTACATTTATGATAGGTATTACATTTATGGGTAATACACTGTGTCTAAAGAGTATCCCTTTAATGCTCATCCAATGACGTCTCCGTTGGCTCGTCATATACCCCGCATGCAGCCGCACAACCTGCAAAGAGAGATCCTATAGGAAGAACTGCGCAATGGCACTGGACAAGTCGGCCGACCTCTACTGCGCTTCAGATACCATTAAGTACGACCTCAGAGCATCCCACATCGGAGCACACCGCCATAATATTGTTTCTAAATCAGGCGGAGCACAAGTGCTATACAGTTTGATTCACAAACAAAATTGATAGCGGAATTTAAAACGTATTTTTCATACTTTCAAAAATATGTAAAGGTTTTGGGGAGTATGCAAACTCTGGAGCTCAAAACCTCGATACCTTATTTGGTGACACATACCCGTTTTCCTCATATGGGCGAGTACTGCTTCCCCGGGGTTTTAAGTGTCAAATTGCTGAAAAAAATAACATCGAGTCTAAGCAAAATATAACCTTGCTTTCAATGAGCCAACAGGGAACTTTATAGTACGTATCAAGCCCAGCAACCAATGGCCAGGCCTAGATCTGCTGTAATTAAAATGTATTTATAAAAAATCTTAGCATTCGGCAATTTACTCCGTAAAGATTCAAAGGAATAAATGGCTCAAAAAATAAAAGGCTCAAAAGAATAAACATAATTAGTATTTCCTAAGATAAGGGCTATTACACATTCTACAATCTGATTGGTTTAATTCCTAACCTCGGGATATTTGTGATAGTCCGAGATGACAATTCCTGCGAGTTTGCGAAAACAATGGCGACTCCTTCGCGTTATGCGGTTGTGTCTAATTACTATTTACAATAACTTTTACCCAAGAAGGCAAAGATAGCTACCAAGTATGGAATGAAAATACTCAAAGGAAAGTTACAAGCATTAGAAAACAGAACTATTGGTACTTTGTCCTAGATTTTTTTTCGGATACAAACGAGAGTTGCAGTTTGAAAAATAACTATACTTCAATATATGTATAATTTCACAGATTTTGGCCCTGTATGTTGGAAAATACTAAAACAATTAGCCCCCTCGGCCTTGTGGGCTATTGCCTCGTAGTCCATGCGGCCTGGAAATCTAATTGTTAGATATTTCAGTTTGTATAATAGCTGTTGTGGATATTGAAAATGCCAGCGAGAAAAATATGAAAACAACTATAAAGCAAAAATCTATGTGAAAACAAAAGGTTAGTAAACTAGTTGTGAAATTCTCAACTGATGCCATAAATTATAAATTTTTGAGGCTAAAGAGAACGTGAAAAATGACTTTAAGGCTACTGGATGTTTTATTGATATTAAGGCCATTTTGCCCAATTGTTCCACCAAAAGAAACTGTTTGATTTGGCCAGTTTTAACTGTGATAAAAATCTTATACTAAGCTTGCAGGCCGGATCTTTTACGAACCAGCTGGCTCATGGTGTGCATGAAGCAGGCGTTTCTGTTCTGTAATGTTGGATGTGACCTTTTGATTCTCCCCGGATGGAGTATTAGATCTATGAAAGTCTATGAAATGCAATTCAAGTAAATCTCATTGCCCGAAAAGGGAATATTATATCAAATTTAATTCTCGAAAAAAATCATTTTGCACGATAAAATATTTGCCACATCAAATATTTTGACCCTGCATGATTCAGTATAATGACACAAGTCAGGGTACAATTTCATTTTGAAACTTCTTGAGACCGTTGTATAGTTTCACCCGCAGATATTCTTTTAGGGGAAAGAGATGTCAAATATCTACTGTCACGTGATCGGTGATGATCAGGAACTGAGAGTGAGGTGCTTTCTTCAACTGGATTTACTACGTTGCTAAAATACACCAGTGAAATTTTGTGTGAAAATAATCCAAACAGAGCAATAAAACCGACAATTAGAACGGCACTGCTACAAAGATAGGACTTCAGGATGCGATCGGTACTATTGAAGTAGGTCGGAAGGAGAATGGTCCAAACAGCGCATATGAGGTACATTGTGACCCCAATGTATTTCGCTTCGTTAAAATTTGCTGGGAAATTTCTTGTTTTAAACGCAAATAACGTTGTAATAATGATAAGTCCAAAGTTAAAAACCAAACTAACAGCCACACTGTGGTTATTGAGAGCACAATCAAGATAAACCGTGTGGCTTGTCGGGTACGTCTTCTCCTCTCGAGGTACATCAGAAAGCATCCATACAGTAGTTATGAGAGCCTGGACACCAATTACCGAGAGAACAAGAAAGATCTGGGACCTGGGACTAACAAAAGAAGGCCTGGCAACTGAGCTTTTTGCACCTTTAAAGATTCGATGTATTCGTATTGTGCGCAACAGGACAGGCGCAATGCACATAGTTTGAGATAACGACGAAGAAATGCGACGCATGCCGCATATAAAACTGTTCGGTCTAATAAAGTAAATGGAGCAAGACACAAAACAAAGAAGAATTCCCGAAAGAAGAACTGTTGTAAGTTCGCGTCCGCCGGCTTTTACTGCTCGATGAGATCTGTTTCTTATAAAAAACACTGCCGTAAAAATTACGCATATAACACCAATGAATGATAACGAGGATAAAATTACAGCAGGTTTATCTGTCCATTGGGGATATACCAGCGGATTCTTTGTGCATTTAGTGAAGTTAGTGGTTGCTAGGTAACCGTTACCGCACCATAAACATGTGTTATTCATGACAATTTCATTCAAGTCACACTTCTTGCAGGTCCAACAGCAATGAGGGTTAGAAATTTCTGGCTCTCTTACATAATGATTGGAACAAGGCAAACTGCACAAAGATAACGGAGGCTTCGTTTCTCCTCCTTTAAATCTTAGCAAGGTGTTGTCAATGTTCAGTAACCCTTTAATGCTGTGATCTGCTAAAAGAACTCCTCCCCAAGTTCCGACATTTTGATAAGCAAACGATCCACTCTTGTTGCGAAAGTTTACAATAGTGTAGTTGCCGTCAACTTCTCCTTGCTTGTTGAAATGAATTTTAAAGTCAGGAAGAGCAGCATCGTCAAAAGAGACATTTCTAAGGAACTTCAGAAGAACCTCGCGTTTCATTTGACGGAGCTCCTGACACATACCAGGGACTCCCCCGCAGACATCTTTCCACATGTCATGTAGTCCTTGCGCCATAGCATAGACAGCGTTCATAATAACTCTTATTGACGTCACGCCAACCGAGCGGGGAATGTGCTCTCCATCGATACAAACATTTTTTACTTTTAAAGGCTTTGATGTGTTTTGAAGCCTGCAGTTCATAACCGCTTGCCAGAACTCTTCATACCAAGGGTTTGTAGGTTCTTTGTAACTATCAGATGTCAAGTTTCTAAAAAAACGTTCGAAACGTTTGACTGTAGCCTCAAAATGGTTTACAGTGATGGCACCATCACCGACAACTGGATGATGTTTAGTCACGTCTTCTCTGTCGCCCCACGCGTTATTTCCGACAAAAGTAAAGCGTGTTTGAGCTTCGCTTACTTTATTTGCAGCAGCAAGCAAATGTCGGACGTCCCTTTGTCTACAAAAGAGAACAACAACATTTACTGGCCTTCCTTCAGCTGCAGAAACAAGGTTGTCGACTATTTTGTTATAGTCGTTTATTGTTGGTGTGCTTGGTACCTTTTCTATTGCAGCAACGCAAAGCTTCTCTTTTCTTGCTTCTTCTAAGAATTTTTCCATTCCTCGTTCGCCATAATTACCGGTTGAGTGAACAGTAAATATATATGACCAGCGGTATTTTTTTACAATGTCAACGAGAGCTCTAGCTTGGAAAGAGTTTGGAGGAACAGTGCGCATGAAATAGCTATGCACATCTTTATCACTTAAATCTGTAGTTGTTGATCCGTAACTAATTTGCGGAATGTGAAAAACACGAAGCAAACTGGCTACTGCAAGAGAGACATCACTTCTGAGTGCACCGATCACACCAGCCAGCGGTGGTGTAGAGTTGCTGTGTTTTTGCAAAGTGTATTTTATTAAGTCTTTTGCTCGATCAGCTCCGATAGTCTGACTTCGACACGTATCGTAAATCTTAACACCAAGCTTAATACCTGGAAGTAGTTTTGTGCTGTTGTTTATCTCCGTGATAGCGTAAAGCATGGCAAGCAGATATTGGTAGCCTGGCTGGGTATCGATTGATCCACATCTATTTTCTGTGGTTGTGTCAGACCGATGCACGTTGATCAGTCCTCCAATAAGAATATCTCCAGGAATATTGATCGAGCTTACATTGCTTTCTAAAATGAAAACAAGATATATGCATGAATTATTAATCAAAACACAGCCTGGCAGAGGAAATGGAAATAAATATACATATTTTTAATCATGTTAGGAGTTTGCCAGGAGGGTTTTCTATTAATATTTGGGTGAAGGTGTGGCGCTCTAAGTTCAAAACCCTGACCCTTTTCCAGGCTTATGAATATTTAATATTGATACCTACCCCATACTATTAATTCAAATATCATACTCTGACCCTAATTAGTAAACATGCGTTTAAACATGTCCAATCGTACCATTTCCACATCTTTTACGGGCCTAGTGGCCCATGGGGCCGGCGCTTACCTCCAGTTTCTGTAGTGTTAAGCGGATGAGAGTCTTTGATTCCCTTTGGACTGGACACTAATCTATTATTTCACATTATTTTTTAAAACCACGAACACACGTTCAAATATCACGTGCCTGTGATATCGCCTACATATAAATGTAAAACTAAACTCTTTAGCCTTTACAAGCCATGTGGTTGATGAAGCCGGCCCTCATCTCAACTTTCTGTAGTTTTCAGCGGAAGAGTCTTTGAATCCCCCTACCGCAAGGGGAAACTAATCCATCGTTGGTTGCCTCCCAGCCAACGTTGGTACTCATTTACCTACCATGGTAGGATGGACAGCTGAGTCCGTCGGCTTGGGCGGAAAAGAAAGTCGCACATGCGTTCGAATCTCGACAAACTGCCGGGATCGAGCTGGGGTACCTTGTGGCTGAAAATAAGAGATGCCATAACTACCAAATGAGCCAACCACGCCATACCATCTCAAATTATATACTCTATGGCAGGCCTCAGACAAATATAATGCCCTATCCCAGACTCTAGAACCCATACCCTATATGGCAGCATAGGCAATCTCGTACTAATACCCTTCTTTCTTATTATGTTTAATATTAATTTCCACTACACTGAATGTGCCAGATTAACCTTGGCCTCGGTTTCATGTAGAGGCTTGGTTACCTTTCAGGAACTGTATAATGGTCTGGATATGAAGGAATTATGAAACTTAAGATCTAAAAACACAATTTTATTTTAGTCTTTTTCTAACTAGATTTTGATTTTCTTTCACTTTTTTACCAATAAAGTACATATCTAATAAAGTAATTGTACCACCTCGACTGGCGACTCCTATTTGCGGGTCAAAAAAATCCAAATTGTATACTTAGTTTTAAAAGAAAAAGAAAGCAAACGGCGGTATCAAATTAAACATAATCAATTGACAATTTTTGTTGTAAAACATTATATTATAGAACTTGACGTTTCGTATGCTGTAACATACATAGATTTTTTTTATTTTTTATCTAATTCTATTTTAATTGTTGAAAATAAAGTTTATGGATGTGTTTCTGTTGTGGTGGGGACTTAATACATGCGCGAAAAACACGATTTACTGGCTATTTGGACATAAGTTAACCGATAAATCAAATAAAATTGAAGGTCGATGGTCCCGAGCCCAGACAGTCACAGACATTTTGTAATCCCACACGTGATGGCTGTAAGGAGGCACGTACGTCGCAATTCTCCATTTCGGCCATTGTTTCGAAGTACATACTTTGAATGTGAATCGAGTCGCTGCGATGCCTTTCATTTGTGTACAAAATTATCCACAAAGCGAAGAAACTAAAGCCATTGTATGGACAGAATGTACCATCCTCTTCCACTATCAGTGATGTGTATTCCGAATCTTAAGAATTTTGGCACATGTTTCTGTTTATAAGCTTTTTCGATGACTCTAGGCCTAGTAGAAAATGTTTGTATGAAAGACCGTCAAGTTCACCTAGCCTTTGATGTGCGCAAATTTAAGTTTTTTACACACACACTTGTTTTATTTCAAAATCAAAATGTATTAATTACAATTAAGCTAACCCACAGGTAGCATTAATGCTAGTCGAGGCGGGTAGCTTATAGATTAGGTCAACGAACTAAAACATAGTTACAATGCTGCTTCAAATGCAATCTATAGGGTAGCAACTAAATGAAAATATAAATATATTTCACTTTCCTTATATATATATGAATATACACACATACACATACATACACATACACCTATATATATATACTTTTTGTGTAATATATAATTATTTTACTTAACCCTTTTCTAGATATACCACCCTCAACCGCTACTGAAATACTTAGTAAGTTAACAAATTCAATCTTTGCTAAACAAAAGAAGAATGTTTCGACTTTGTTTTAAAGCGAACTTTAGTAGTTTCTTTAAGTTTGGAAGGCCAGTGATGCAAGAATAAACTGTCATATCTGCACAATATCATTATTTGAAGTGCAAAAATTGAAAAAAAAAACCGTTTTGCGTCGTTTTTTGACCAGGAAAATCAACAATGTTTGGCCTTAAATTTTTTGATGAAATTTTCAAAAACAAAACAGCTTCACAACAATATTCAGACCTAGTACTGAGATATAGTGAAGTTTTTACCATTTTTCAGTTTACGGATAGAGCTACAGCCGTTTCATTGTGCCAATCTTGCCCCAAGATTTTTCTCGCCATTTGCACGACCCAAGTGCATTCTGAGATACCTCGAAAATATTTGACAAGGACAGACAGCATTTCCTGCACTAATCATTTTTTTTATAAAGTCTAGAGCCTCCACGGAGTTCTGCCAAAATTTTATGCTTGTAGTGTTCTTCACTCGTCAAAACTTCCAAAAAATGCATTGGCAGCTCAGTGAATTTGCCTGTCTTCGAGCTTCAAAGCCAACTTCTTTTGGCGCCTGTGGAAACACACCCTGTTTTCTCAACCCCGCTCTATGTAGAGAACTTCCACGTTATCTAAAGTGATTATGTGGTTCTAGCAGTCTTTGGTTTTACCAACGTATTTTGAGTCACAATAGACACCTATCGACCCGTCACAATGGATGTAGTAGATGGAGCCAACAACATCTCCTTTCTGGATCAAAGTCTTTGGGAGCGTATAGTTGATGTCTAAGAGAATTGAGTGACTTGAAATACGTTTTTACTCAATGTGATTCGAAATACCACCTTATTTCTTCGGACCAACTTTTAATGTAGGGAAAGGCGACAGAGTTGATAGTATTGGTGACTTGTTTTTTTCCTGTCGTGCATCGCTATAATTTTTAACGATTGACACTCTTGTCTGATAACACATGTAACTAGCTAGAAAGGTAGAGAACCGTCAACTAACTTTCAAATGTAAATTGGATTTGTGCATCTATTGCTTATTCTTTATTTAGTTTACGGAAAGTGTTGTCAACATATTGAGGCCAGCACGAAGGTGGATTAGGCGAGATCTTGATGGCCTTTTGTTCGATGTACTTCATGTAAGCATTGCTGATAGATGGTGAAACGGGGAAGCCCTTTGGTGCACCATGTATTTGTCGGTAAAACGGACCTTGAAACAAAATATTTACAAGAAAGGCTGAGGTTCAAGAGAATAGTGATGTGACTAAGAAAAAAATATGTCCTGCATGACAGTGTCGGATCATTTTCTAATTTGTCTTCTATAACAGTTACAGCTTTGACGACAGAAACTTTGGTAAATACGGATTTAACATCAAAGAAGCGAAGTTCTTCCAGTTCATTCAGGTGTTGCTCTTGTATAAAGATAGTAAATGGCAATGGGTTCTTAACTTGTGATTATGCTTTAAGCCACATCCCACAAGCATTTCGCTTCACAATTATTTATATTGTTATTGCATAAATAATTAAATAAGAGAATAGTAAAACTCTATTAAATAACTGTAATCTGGCAAATGTAATACAAAATCTCTGGTGTTTTAATATTTGATGGACGAAGTGACGACAGGTATGATCCATTTAGGTATGATCCATTCAGTATGATCCATTCAGATATGATCCAATCAGGTATGATCCATTTATGTATGATCCATTCAGGTATGATCCATTCAGGTATGATCCATTCAGGTATGATCCAATCAGGGTGCCTCCCAGCCATAAGTTGATATTGATATAAAGGAAGTAAACCTTAGAAAAGCCTGGGCCAGACTACGACTCGTAAGGTTTTGAAAAAATATAGTAAGTTCTGAAAATTAAAAATGTATTTTCGAAGACCTGGAAAAAATGTTTGGAATATTGGGTCTAGCAAACAGACGTAACTATACTGCTGCTAAAAAGCTATCGAAGTCTTGAATTTTTAAATGCTCTGCTCGATATTTACATTGTATACACTTTTGAAGCTTTAAACGTTCATGTCAGCAGTTGCGCTAACCACAATTAAACGTAAGCTACGGTTAAATCACAAAAGGTTCTGTACCACGTTAATTAGCTGTTGTAGCTATCAACAAGCCTAGATGACCTGTTAGGCGTTGCATTCAGTTGCAAAACACACTGTATAAACCAAGAACAGAATACGTAGCACACTCAGTCGCACCGTAAAATACAACAGACTTTTAAAATAACTCACAAGGTAGGCTCTCACGCAGAGGTATTCCCTTATAGCGTTGTCATCTTCAGCTGGTAAGGGGCTGCTACCACCCTGTAAGAGAAAGTACAACTGGTAAGGGCTACAACCACACTGCAATAGAAAGTACAACTGGTAAGGGACTGCTACCACCCTGAAAGAGAAAGTACAACTGGTAAGGGGCTGCTACCACCCTGCAGAGAAGGAACAACTGGTAAGGCGCTAGTTCCGACTCTTCAAAGAAAGTACAACTGTTAATGGATTGCTACTACGGTGCAAAGAAAGTACAACCGGTAAGGGGCTTCTACCACCCTGCAAAGAAAGTACAACTGGTAAGGGGCTACTACCACCATGCAAGAGAAAGTACAACAAGTAAGAGGCGACTACCACCCTGCAGAGAAGGTACAACTGGTAAGGGGCTGCTACCACCCTGAAAGAGAAAGTACAACTGGTAAGGGGCTGCTACCACCCTGCAGAGAAGGAACAACTGCTAAGGCGCTAGTACCACCATGCAAGAAAAAGTACAACTGGTAAGGGATTGCTACTACGGTGCAAAGAAAGTACAACGTGTAAGGGGCTGCTACTACCCTGCAAGAGAAAGTACAACTAGTAACAGGCTATTACCACCCTGCAAGAGAAAGTGCAACCGGTAAGAGGCTACTACCACTATGCCAGAGAAAGTACAACTGGTAAGAGGCTATTACCACCCTGCAGAGAAAAAACAACTGGTAAGACCCTATTGCCACCTTGCAAGAGAAAGTACAACTCATTTACTAGTTCATTCAACAAAGTTACTTCCCTAACAAACTGCATTAAACCTATCATTGTTAAGTTTATAAATAGATTTGTTCTCCCATTTTTAAAGTTCTTTCATTTTCTATCTTTCTTTTTTTTCCTTCTATCTTATTTACCAGCTCCAGTTGGGAACTCAACTTCAGTTTAAGAGTCATTGGCTGCATGCAACATTAACTAGAGACATAGGCCTGTTCATGGGACACCACGCATCTTAAAAGGACGAAAAAGACTCAACTACTTTGTTTGATTCTGCTTCTAGCTGATTTCTCTACAGCTGTATCATAACTCAAGTACAACATCTGATCTGATCAAATGTACACACCCTCATTTGCCACTGTTTATAGATCACGTCAATTGAACCCTCAGGGATCTTGTTGAACACCTCACGAGCAGCTGCGTGTTTCCTTGTTGCTAAATATCGGAGGAAATTAACATTTTTGTTTTAAAATATTATCGACTAAATATCTATGTAAACTACCCTGTGGAAACTTAAAAACTTCATAACTGCATAATCAATACTTATATATAAAAAAAAAGTGTTGACGAAACACAGTTGGCCAAGGGCAAGAGAAAGAGACCTTAAATTGGCGGAATGAAAACCTAGAGATTAGAAATACTTATTTTGTTAATCTATTTTTAAAAAATCTTTTAATCACTGACTCTGGATCTCTGACAAATAGACATTAAACCTACTTTATTCACATTTATCTTAAGCATTGACACTGGAGGTCTAACCGAGGGCAAAAGTAACAACCTGGACTCAATGAGTGCATCGCCCACAAACCCAATAAACGCCCACAAATGTAATATACCTAACCACGAATAAAATAACAATCACAAATGTAATAAAATTTTAACCACAAATGTAAGAAATTTTAGTCCCAGAATTTAAACTATTTTAAAAGCATTAGTTAATAAACAATCTAAAGGAGGTAATTGACTATCAACTGAAATTTATATCACCCTCGGAGCACGTGGTAGAGGTGAGGGACAACAACTTACCCATGGTTAACACCAATTAATAAGACTAAATATTCAGTTAAAACATTTTTTAAAGAAAAAGAAGGGCACCAGTAGCATTCAGTGTGTTCTTTAACGAGTAGGGTAATTTCTTTTAAAAAATATTAATGTTGAATACTGTGTGCAAATGTTGCCTCGAGTATGTACCGTCTGAAAAGGTTTACCAGCAACAAAAAATATAAACAGAAGCTCGAATTAAGACAGAAACTCTAACCGTGCATATCTATTCGTCCTTGTTCTTTTTTTGTTCGTCCATCTTAGGACTCGTCAGAACGTTGTCAAAACCAGTGAGTAAACAGGAAGCTAAAAACAGCGGCTTCGGAACACCAAAACTTCACTCACATTAAAGCAGGAACTAAAATGAAAAAAAGTTCACCTTCATGGCAATTGGCCAAGCGAGGTGAGACAGCAGGCATTGTTTTATGCAGAAATTGTGCTCCACTGCTTCCGGAGCAGCTGAATGTTATCTGGTGCTTTTAGTTCAATAAATATATTGTTGCTGTTGTCCCTCACTCCTAATCCCACTGATACTCTTACTGTGTAAAGTTAGGTTAAGATAAATGCCGCCAGAAGGAACCTCTCCCATGTTATTGGTTCACTAATGAATTTTATTAAAAACTGGTTCAATGGATAACGGAATTCAAGATTTTTTATTGGCTTAGCCATTATGGTATATGAGCCAATATGCCATTATCTACAAATATGGTAAGCGTACGCGTCATCTTAAAATTAAATTAAATTTTATCATTAGATTTGTCTAATACTTTGGGAGAGTTTTTTCCACTCGCGCTTGTTTGATATGAGATGATTATAGCTAACTCGGCGCTCGTGGAATAATTGTTAATTATAACATTCAATTTTTGCTATAAAAATTTTATCACATTTGTGGTTTAAATTTTATAACACTTGTGGTTAAATTTATTACATTTCCGGTTAATATTACATTTGTGGGTGATACAAATGAGGATCCACTTTCAATTTTGAAGAAAATCTTCAATCGTCCTTTCAAATTCGACATCATTATGAACTCCAAAAACACAATCTCTTTTTTCTCATTTTCTACTCTCTGGTTGCACGTCACGTCACACATTGGCTTGAATTTACAATCTACCATGTTGGTGCATAAGCAGCATATTTGCATATGGCATTTTACACGCACGTAAAAATCCTATGGTTCACGAGTTTACATGTTTACATGATGAAGTTACTCACCAATAAACTCGCTAATAAAACAACTTTAGTGGAATTACTCACAAATGAAACAGTGATAGCGTTACTATCACCAATAAGACACCTTGTGGCATTACTAACCAATGCAATACTTCATGTTGGTGTTACTCACCAATAAAACATCACCAATAAAACATCACCAATAAGACACCTTGTGGCATTACTAACCAAAGCAATACTTCATGTTGGTGTTACTCACCAATAAAACACCTCATGATGGCATTACTCTGCTTCAGCGCTTCTGCTCTTTGCGATGGATCAAACACCAACCACTCGATTGCTTCGACTTTTTTTCTATCTTCCTAATAGTTTCACAAACACGAGGAAAAAAGGCCATAAATGCACGGATCAATGACAAAGATAATTGTTTTTGTAGGTGGTACATAGATTTCAATTTTGATTACAGCTCGCTGAAATAACCTGTTCAGCTCTGATTTGCTTGTAGTTGGGTTGTTACTGGTTATATTGTGAAAATTTTAAAAACTGTAACAAATAGTATGTACTACTGTTTTAAGGGTTTTGTAATTTTGTAATTAGATTCACAGTCCCTAGCCACGAAATTTCATTCCTCAGCCACAGCATTGCAGTTAATGTTGACATTTCTAGTTTTAAAATTTTTGTAGTTGTAAAAACAAAATTGTGTGTAATAAAGGCTAAGTATAACAAAATATTACGTTAATTATACGAATAGATTTATCGACATTATAAAAATAAAGGAGATTAGTATCACCCAACTAGTGGACTAATGTAAATCCTGCATTTTAATTGGCTACGCTACTAGAGGACTGTTAGTAATAGTCATCGAGTAGCGAGATTCACACGCTTTTTTCATTTTATTCCCAAATAAATCTTTCTTCAAGTTGTATTTGCACTTTACTATTGCTTTTTCTGTCCGACTAGTTGGGTGATACTAAAACAATTACACCCTTCGTTCTCAAGGGCCACGGGTTCAATAGCCCATTCAGCTTCGCCTCACAGGCTAATTGTTCATTATCCAAAAATTTTAATAAAAAAAAATATTTTACTTATATAAACTCATAAACGTTTATCAGTTCATATGCTGGGTGCTTTATAAATTGATATTTTTGACTCAGATTCGTGGTAATGTTACATTGACCATAATTTCTCGTTGCTTTTGGTACATAAGACGATGTTCATGAGTTAAGCGTAGTACTGTGGCAGGTTTGCGTTAAAAGATTTCAAGAGGTTAAAAGAAAATAGAGGATATTACATGGTGACGCGTATGAAGTATATCACTTTACAAGTGAGCGCGGCAAACATTCAATAATATTTTTTTTAATTGTCAAATATCATATGATCCAGTCTTTAGTCCTTCCTTTAAATTCATAATGTTCAAGATTTATCAAAAACAATGATGAAAAAACATTCTCTTCAACGACAGTTTGAATATCGTCCGCCAACACGATGGCGTCGGTGGTGCTTGGTATGGCGTCAAATTGCTTATTGTAGGTTAGGACTTTTTTTAACAAAAATATAATTAATATCAACGATGGCCTCGAGAAAAAATAGTTTTTCTAATACTTTATCAAAATTAGGTAAGGTGTGCGAAGAAAAAAGATTAAAAATCAACTTTCAACATTTTGAAGAAAACACCTAATACAACAATGTTTACAAACAATGTTTGTTTTTTATTACAAAGAACTTACATCAGATGTGGCAGCTTGTAGTGCGGGCGACAACTCTCTGTCAATATGGAACTCTTCCTAAAATGTAACAGTAGCAAGTTCAAGATTACTGTCAACAATAGGCCCTCTGCAACTAAAGGCCACATGATTGAACCCACCTTAAATTTATTGGATGTGAAAAACTGGTACTCAGAAACGGAAAGAGAAAGATAACATAGTTTAAGCTTCAACACTAAATACTTCAAAAAATGAAAGCGAATATAAATTTAAAAGTTTTGTAGATAAATGCAAGTGAAAATTGTACTGCTGAGCAAGGCTTGATATTTACTTAAACATGCTTTTAAAACTGCTGTGACTGTTTCCATTGAGACGCTGTGGTGTGGGTAGTCCTTATGGATGTGCGTGGCAACTTCAAATTTTATGACTGAGCTTGGTCATAGGTGCTCAGCGATTCACTTTGCAAGTGTCCACTCCGTTTCACCTATGTAGTTGGAGTCACAGTCATTTTCTGTGCTGCCCAAAAATCGTACATGATATATGGCACCGACGGTATCTCCCTTCTTTGTTGGATCTTTAGGGGAACACAGCAGTTGTCGCAAGCAATTGGTTGGTTTGAAATAACAATCGATGCCGTGGTCTTTGAAGGTTCTTCTCAGTTGTTCAGAAACGCCTTTCACAAATGGGAGTGGGATAGGGGGCTTCCGTGTGTACGATACGTGCACATCAGTTGATTGTTGTTGAGCTGCATGTTCGGGTTGGGTTATTTCGTGCTGGTAGGTGTTAGCTCGTGGGTGTGAAGCCCAGTCTGTATAGCCACAGGTCTTGAGGGCCGAGGTGACGTGGGCCAGTTCCTCTTGTTGGTCTCTTTCCTCAGTCATCACTGACATCGCACGGTGGTGAAGTGAAGCGACTATGCTCAGCTTGTGCTGTGCAGGGTGGTTCGACTGCCAATGCAAATACTGGTCGGTGTGCGTTGGCTTCCGATATATTGCGATTTTTAGGAAGCCATTATCTCTCCTGATGATATTTGTGTCTAGGAACGCTAAAGCACCATTATTTTCGTTTTCAAACGTGAACTGAATCTCAGGATCAATAGAATTGAGGTGGTCCGTGAATTCCTGGGCGTGTTCACGCTTGAGTTTGCAGTGCGTATCGTCCACGTATCGGTACCACCATAGAGGGGGATCAGGCGCGGACATGAGGGCCATTTGTTCTATATGCTCCATATATGCGTTACACACGGTTGGTGAGACTGGCGATCCCATCGGAGACCCGCGGATCTATTTGTTGAAACGTCCACCGAACACAAAGTAAGTGCACGAGAGGCAAAACTTCAATAATTTTGCAATGTCAGTCGGTGAAAGAGCAGTTCTATTTGCCAGAGTAAAGTCATTTTCCAATTTGCTATGAATTACGTCAACAGCTCTGATCACAGGAACACTTGTAAATAGTGACTTCACATCAAAGGATCGAAGTTCTTCCGAGTGTTTATCCTGTAATAGGGTGGCCAAATGCTGAGAATTCTTGACGAAACTCTCTGTTTTTCCAACGACGGGTGGGATTAGTTTGGTGGCATGTTTGGCATGATGTATACGTTATTGAGTCAACGCTGCTGACAATGGGTCTTAGCGGTATACCGTCTTTATGAATTTTAGGTAGTTCATAAGATTTTGGCGGAGCTTCCGTAGTTGGGTAGATCTTGTGATATACAAAGGAAGTTAAGACATTTCTGGACTTCAGATCTTGTAGAATCGACACCATTTCCCGTTTATATTTAGCAGTGGGATCACATTTAAGCTTCATATAGGTCTTCTCGTCGTTTAGGAGGTTCTCACATTTACTGATGTAATCGGCGGTGTGCAAGACTACAGCACATTTCCCCTTATGAGCTGGGAGGATTTTGATGTTTTTATCCTTGCGAAGATCATCAATGGCTTGTTCCTCCGCCTTGGTGATGTTTGGCTCGAGCTTCCTGTGCTTTTTAAGAATGTTGTTTACAGGGGATCTTAATTCTTCAGCTTCACTTTGGCCAAGATTACACCAGGCGCTCTCTGTGGCTGTGACATAGTCAACAATTGGGATCTTCTTAGGCGTGACGGCATAATTTAGTTCTTTAGCAAGAACCTTTAATCCTGGATCGCTCAGAAGACGATCAGAACAGTTCCTAACCCATTTACTTATGCAGTCCGACGACAAGCTCTTTTCTGTATTCGAAATCATCGATGCGTTGGATTTTTTTTTAACAATGACTGAAATTTCTTAATTTGTCAATCTTTGCACGTGCAGTGTTCATTTAATTGTGTTTGTTCAAGAAAATCATAAACTTCGCGCCTACGGGATTCTTTGCCAAGCAACATAGCGTCAATCTTTTGACTTGTTTGTGCTTTATCCGTTTGTAATCTCGATAACTTTTAGTAAATATGACTTACTCTGACGTTCAACAAGGCCTTTTCGGTTCTTCACAGGATGTTATCGGCTTTCCTGCCTTTCACCGTGCTTGATAACTGTAGGCTTGTAGGTATCACATTCTGATGTTTACAGTGGCGGGTAAAACGTAGATGATTTTTGAAGCGGGCGATCTTTTTGCCTGTAGGCTCTAACTTCCTCAACTCTTGGACGCCATCTTTTCCATACTCAAAACGAAACTTAGAGAGAAGACTCATCTGTACTGGTGAAGAATACTACCTGTGAAGTCTTAACTTTGGAAACTCGGTGCATTTAATGAAAAAAACTAAGCTTTCGGCTCTAACTAGAGCCTTGATCACAATGACTACAGTCACACGGTCGAGGTCTTTTAAACTCCGACACGCGTGACTGCAGTACTGGGTCCCAAGAGTGAGGCAGGCATGCGCGACCTTGGTCGCTATTAAGGTCGGGCTTGTTGACGCGTATATAAAGTTAAGTCTTCACGTTTTCGCTTGGACTTCCTTTCTTTGTGAATTTATAGCGCCTAGTTTCATTAACATTAGAAGAACTGCTGTTTTTGTCATACTGCAAAACAAAGTATCGCTCAACTTCTACTGTAGCAATAGCTTTGTACTGATTATCTTGACTGCAATTAATATCTAATAATAAAACATCATAACTTCGGGGGCAAAATTCTCGACCAATTTGCTACTAAATATATTGAAGCTATGATCTCTTACCATGTGAAAGACTCACTAACTTCAGGAAATGACTTCCAGATGTTCCAGCACATCTTCTTTCCTTTGCCGCAAAATACCGAGACTGTATCACATCCTGTAAAGGCAAACCGAAAGCACAAACCACTACAAGCAATTCTCCCCAGGCTAGCCGCATACTCGTGGGCTGTTAGCCATTGTTTCTTTCTCCTGACACTAAACTCTATCCACAGTTCGTCAATGTTCACGAAACAGCAAGAATTACAACGTTGGTATCCACTGTTGTTATGCCGATCGTAAGATGAACAGATTCACAACGTGTTTTACGTGAAGCAAAATATGATTGTCCACTTCTTCGTGGTTGTTAAGGAGGAGTAAGTTATGGTTGTCAAAAGAAACTACCTCTTCTGTATCTGTTAATTGAAAGCTTTGAACAGCAGGACAGTTGGGAAGGTCTTCTGTAAGTAAATAGAATAGCTCTGACTTGTTTCCATGCAGGTGCATTATCCTTCACTGCAATCCTCAAACCTTTACCTCTTCTTTTTCAGATCTCCTCTTTCAAGACTCCGTTCAGTATAAACATCAAAGACAACATTTAATCTTCTAACTGAGCCATGTTGAGAGTTTTGCAAGCATCTGTATCTTCATGTTTCCGTCTTCTTGTTTTACCTTCGCCTTCTTTATTAAAGATCTTCAACAAGCAAGCAATTTCTGATCCCCCAATCATCCATTTCATTAAAGCGCTTTCATTATTGAGAATATCAACAGCACCTCCATCATCCATAGATCAATCTTATCATTGTCATTCAAGACCATTTTGAGATTTGATTCCCAAAGACTTTGCAACGGCATAAGCAGTAATGCCTCCAGGTCAATAACGGTTAACAAGTAGTGAACTGTACTGATGATTGAAGTTTTTCTTCTAACCAATCCTGAAACGGCATCTCCTTGTTTGCAAATGCATCAGTTAAGCAGCACACGATACTGCTACTGTGGAGATATCGCGATCTTATGACATGACTCCCTCGAAGCACACTCTCTCCTCTCCCAGTGGTAGTAATCGAAGATTTTAACAACGAGTCTGTCGAACCACTGCCTTCAAGCCCATTACCAAGAGCTCAGAGAACGTTCATTTCAATATGTAACGGAGCCATCATCATTACCAATTTATCTTCACCCTAAAGGTCCGTATAATGCCACTGCACCTGTTTTCCAATCGTGTAAATAGTTTGATCTCCTGTTATCACGCTTACTTGGCCAGGGTTAACCTCTTCAACAACAAGATTGACTATTTTCATTGTATGGCCAACCACAGCTATTGATGTCACAGAATCTCTAAGTAGCAGCAGAAGGTTAGAATTGAAGGACTGGGGCCAAGTAGAGGTCCAGAATTATTGAAAATCATTTTGTGCATTGAAAAGGAAAGTTAATATATTGTTGTATAAGATAAGCATGGCAAGTTTTCTTTGATTTTAGCTCTGCCTGACCTTAACAAACCAAAAATTCTACAGAAAACTCCCAGAAGGCCTTGATCAAACCGCAGTGCCTGAAAATCAAGCTTTGCGGTCTTTGGGGTTCCGATCC
This sequence comes from Zoanthus sanctaehelenae, assembly GCA_028564885.2. Lineage (NCBI taxonomy): Eukaryota > Metazoa > Cnidaria > Anthozoa > Zoantharia > Zoanthidae > Zoanthus > Zoanthus sanctaehelenae. The sequence continues at coordinate 20,074 of JAOTRI020085829.1, forward strand.
TACCCTTTGAAGTACCTCAAACTCTACGTAACAGCCAAGTTTCATTCTGGTATCATATAATGCACAGTTGGGGTTAGTTATCACCCAAAACGCCCTCACTAATTGTCAATTTCGACTATCTCGATTCAACTAAGTCCATTTCAAACTGAATGTCGGCTGGGGTGTTACTTTTAGAGAATAAGATCTATAGAGAGCATTTCCTCCTGCGTAGTTTTATACCTATAATATCAGGATTTGAATCAAGAGAGTCTAACATTTCTTCAAGTGTGTTAAAGTTCTCAGTGAGGCTTCTAATACTATAGTGAAAAAGAAAAGGAATGTCACCGCGTTTCTTTGCTGCTTTGCTCATGTCATTTAATGAGAAATACTCTGAGGTTGGAGTTGAAAAATTGTAGGTCAGGATCACATTCATCAAATTTATCAGGGTTAGAAAACAGATTGTAGAGGTCATCTAATATTTTAAAGTTCACGGAAGCAGACCATATTCCAAGGCAGGGTTGAAATTCGATATCAGTGGGGAATATAGCAGTAGACTACTTATGATTGCATTACTGACATACATGTTGAATTATTCCTTGGAGATTAAATATAATATAATGATAAAATGCAGTGTTCGACAATAAATTTTTTCTAACTTGCCCTTTTGGCAACCGGGTTTGTTTTTTTTTTGTTTGCCCCCCAAAAAAACTGACCTGTAATACTCAACTTGCAGACCTAAGACGTTATTAATATACAAAAGAAAGATAATTTCTCTATATTTTCTCTAACTCACTTTCATCTGTGACTCAAACTCACCGGGAATCATTTGTTACTTACTAATATGCACCAACTACATGTGTGCATTGTTTTAATGCGGCTGGCTTTAGCCTCTTAGTTATTCAACAAAGCGTACTGGATATGAAGTGATATACATGGCCAATGAGATAAAGAAATGAGTTAGCTAAAATCAAATCATATCCAACAAAAGTTAGTGAAATTTAAGTAAAATTCAATTCTTTACGAAAGCTTCAGTTTTGGAAAAATCACCTTCCAAGCATATTGTGCGCTTGTTATCAGTTCTATGAAGGCCAAAGTTCTTAAATATATTGAGCTGTAACGGATCAGCCAATCAGAATGAAACACAATAATTGAAGTTAAAACAATCAATACTTTTCGAATTATAGTACCTAACTCATCTTTAGCCACTATTTTTGTCGCTTCTTACCTTTCCTCTGATGTTTTCAACAACAGCCTTGGTTATAGATGGTACATCAAGACCTAAAAAAAAAATTCACAGGTCCACACTGGAAGGGTAATTTTATGTTTTAAAAGTAAAAAGGTGTAACATTTCTGAAACAATGGCAAAACAAAACAAGAAAGAAAACACTTATTGACCTTTCCCATAGAAAAACAGAATGGCCGTGACTGGGCCAGATATTAGCAGTGACGGGACCACAAAACATTCTCTTTCCCTTGATTCCAGGCAATATAAGTGTTTATTGTCTTACAACGATGGCAATAAGAACTTGAATGGTGTACTGCCTTTATTAGGCATTAGATGTAATGGCTCTTCAAACTTAAAAACTGAAACAAAACTTTTTTGAACTATGATACTGCTCCTTAATCGCAAAATTGGATAGATTCGTTTGAAATCTGGTAAATAAAGACAGATATAAGCATTACGATAACTTATGACCTCTCCCCACAAAACTGTGCCCAAACATACGTCTAAGAACGTTTTGATGTAAAAAAATTGTACTGATTAACACAAAAGTTTTAAAGAAGAAAACCTAAAAAATCTCGTTCACTTTTCATAAAATTTTGAAAAATATGGGTCGATTTCAAAACTGGAGCTTATGATGACGTCATAATGGGATTACACGCTGATTAAAGCATATAAATGAAACTGCCTTGTAATTAGCTATCACTGTATTAATAGAGGGCTCAAATACTTAAAGTAAAACCAAAGTTATAGACCAGCAAGTCTTAAAAAACCCGTGTAAGATAGAGCTAAAGGAACTCTTGAAACAACAAATGCAGGCATATTATTGAATAAGCTAACTTTTTCAATCAGTCACTCGATGCCCTAAAGGACCAACTTGTAAAACTAATAAACAAATAGAGTTGATTGAGCAGAATGTACCTGCAGACTCAGCTAACTCCAAACACTTTTGTCGTTCTTTCCTTTCCACGATATCTAAAGCATCAATATAAAAACAATGGAATAGATTAACCGTATTGAAAACAGCAACACTCAAATACTTGCTTCGCAATATGATCTTGTTTTATACTTGCATCAAAAATACATAGCCTGCATAACGTAATAATATTTCCTACCTGGAGATACTGAAAGTTATATATGCTGGATTGATTGAATATATTCAAACTCCATGAGCTTTTCTGTTATTTTTAATGCATCGTTAAAATCTCTTTTAAATTCAGAACAATGCTGATTGTTGTAACAAGAGAATTTACCTGCTCGAACTTTACGGTCGAAGACTTTGTCCTTATTGGATATTTCCTTCTCCATTATTAAATGGGCATGACTAACACATAGAATCCTTACCGTCAAGAAAGTACGAATACGTATCGATCTGCAGATCCGGAGGCAACGTTGCAGTGTAGGTCGCTACCAGCATTATTTGCCTTTCGTCGATAAGAACCTGCATTGAAAACGGTTAAACAAGATGAACTAGTTGAAACCATTGACGAAATGTATATCTATGGAATCATCGGAAATATTCGACAATTTTCTGAAAAGCTTTGGAAATATCTAGTAACTGTTTCTTATGCATTTTTGGATTTTTTACAATTTTTTAAGAATCTACGGAGAACTTACAATACAAAGTATTAAAAAATACAATTGTTTGTTAAGAAATTTTGCAAATTTAGAAAATCAGCTGCTTCAAAATATACATTTGACAGATTGTTCAGGAAACTGCAAGATTAAACATAAATGGTTGCTACCTACCTGAATATACGCCTTTAATACGGAAATACATTGTTCATCCTGAATAAGCACGCATCATGAATATTAGTCAAGTAAGAAACACAACACATTTGATATTAAATGTAATTTGTGACAAATATTACACCTTAATTAATAGTAAAGTACAAACATGACTTTAAGATTTAAAGTGGAGGTTGTAAACAACTTCAATAAGATATAGTTCCCTCATTAACATTTAAAGCATGCCACATATGTATAAATTTTGTTCAGTGTTCTCGCCAGGGCAAAACAATAGGGGCAGCACCCTTCTGTTTTTCACAGCACCCTTCTGTTTTCTTTCTGTAAAATTGATAAAAACAGCTAGATTTTGTCTGATCACAATCGAAATTCGGCCTCAACATTTATTCGATGGTTCAAAATGAGCGTGAAAGCGAAATATTTTTGTCAGCAGTCAGCGGAAGCTGACAGTTTCTATGGTGACTTTGCCATTGCACCGAGTTTCAGCCAATCAGAAAGCGCATGAAAATAAAAGCGGCATTCAGCTGTGGCTGTTTACAATTACATGCGATGTTTTCCCTCGGTTTACATACAGATTTTGTTCGATTCAGTGTGAGTTTATGATATGTCTAGTACAATAAAGCGAAAAGCAAATACTCTGTATCAGTTCTTTCGGCTAAAGCAGCCGCGAGTGGAACCACCATCAACACAAGCAAATACGGCGGATAAAAGTGAGGAGACGAACGCTGAAAAGGAATATTATAACTTCAAAACCAAAATATGACTATTTCTATTGTTATGTAAAATTATGCAAATTAGGCACCCTTCTGTTTTCCAGTCCTGGCGAGAACACTAATGGAATAATAAGGTCATGCAATAAGTAGCAGACAATCTTTCTTAAATGTAACCAAATAATACTGTGCATGAGTAACACCAGGCAAGAGCAGTTGATTCAGTCTAATTCGGCCTCCTCAACACCGGCTATGGTTTAGAAAAGCCAAGTTGATGGGGCCTAACTTAACTGATACAACTCTCCATTCAGGCTCAATGATTTTCAAATATCCATTTAGGGAGTAATGTCCAACCCATACTTGTAACTATGTATAACATTTGAGCCGTGCACATCCCACAAGCAATACGTTCTCCGCACTCCTTCCTATTATGGAGTAGGAGGATGGTAACGTGAACGAGGACGGCTCAGAAAAATCACATTTTGGATTGCATTTTACATTTTAGATTAGGACATTGGAAATTTGATTTCTTCTTCTCCATGAAGCTAAACAAACACTGGGAACGTTTCAGTTCTCGCGACCTTGTAATCACGAGAACTCTCAAAAAAGGTTCTTTGCAATCTAATACTAGCGACAGCTCCATGCAGATGCCCAGCTCAATGCGTTCCAACGTGCAGTTATGGTATTTACTATTATCTTTGTTGATGTAGTTGATGTTACAGTCCTTGTCGACAAAAGGGATTTGAAAGGGGAACTGAACCCTAAAATCAACTTTTCATTGAAAATTTAGGGATAGTATAACAAACATGGGAAAATTTATCGAGCTGTTAGCCGACCAATTCCAAAAAATTTGATGTTTTGTATTGAATGGACAATATCTGATCGGCGGCTCAATGTTATGTCAGCGGTTATTTATGACGAAGGTTACGATATCAGGAGGATTAAAAGAAGGAAAAACATGAATGTTGTGCGGCTTTTGGATGGTGAAGAATAAAACCCTTCGCAAGACCTAAATTGCACCAGAAATATCAAAATTTCAAAGTAAACTGTCACATTTATGCTCTAAATGTCGTAACCAAGGTCATATCACACCGCTGACAATCAAATTTGCGACCACGGTATCAAACCTTTTCCTGAGAGGTTTGTTCTTTTCTGTATTTCATTTCTCAATGTGATTTGACTAATTTAAAAAAAACACCTTCAGAGTTAATCTATTATACAAATTGATTCAAATAAAAATAATTTTGTTTTAGTATTTAGTTTTTTCCTTTAAGATAACAGGACGGCAACGGCGACTGGAACGACAAAGATTGAATAAAAAAGTTGCACGTTGGAATCTAGCGAGCTGACCATCTGCTTGCCGTTGTCTACCACTGATACGAAAAGCTCACTTTTGGGATTCTGTGGACAATGTGAACCTAAAACAACAAAAGTTGTCAATCTTTGTTTGCATTTGGGGCGAAACATTTTAGTTTTTTCTGTTTGCGAATCTTGTTCAAAATAGAAAGAAAAAATCTACCGATGACATAAGAAAGAAAAACGTAACAAGAAACGTTTTTCACAACTGCCATAGTCTTTGCAAGTTCCTTCAGTTTTTAAGGTCCCTGTTATTAGTCTGCAGTATCTAAGACAACTGTAACCATCATTCGTTTGAAATGGTGAACCAAAATAGCCATGCCCAGTCGAAGGGGTTTCAAATGATGCAAAAAGTGGATTTGACATAAATCTACAGGAGCACTTTATATTCCTGTTATTCGATTAACAATAGGTTACGCTACAAAACGATGGGTAACCTCAGAGATACAGACAATCAAGGTAGTTGAAATCTTCAGCAACGTTCAACCCACATATCAACTATTATCTGCCATTCTTTATATAAAAATCTAATATTTCCAGTTAATTGTTATGTTACAACATAATCTATAATCCGTAAAACTTAAGAACTTAAGAATGGATTAATACACAGTTTCGAGTTCAATGCAGACTTAACTTGCACGAATGATTTTTTTAAAAAAAACTCTGAAAGTGTACAAACTAATTTAAATTGAATGACACAAAAATATTATTACTTACTAATACTAAGATTTTTAAAATCAGGTATAATATTAAGGTGCCGTAATAAAGGAAACATATACCTTTGTCAAAAATCCTCATTTTATAACTAGATAAGTTATTTTCACCAAAACGTCTTCTTGAGGAAAATTGTATTTCTTTTAAAAAGACAGTTTATGTATACACGGTTAGGATTTTTGACAATACTCATTGATTTACTGACTTGAACAAAAGTTTAATTTGTTGTTTAACTCAAGAGTGCATAATTTAGAAATTTTGCTTATGTTTGGTTAAAGCAGCTTTAAACATAATTAGAACAACAAAAATTAGTTTTTAAGTCCTCGCCTGGAACCTTACCTTAACATTAGGCTCACAAACCGACCAATTAGTGCTCGCCAAAAATTACAATAGTCACACAAACAAAAAAGACTACTACCTTGTGTTTCACAACCGTAAGCAACAGCGACAACAACCGACAGCGTTGGCCGAAGTAAAGAAAACTAAACTAGGTTAAGAGATAACATAAAGCTTACCTTTGTCTCTAGTCCAGTTACTCTCAGAAATAAAACAAGGTGAGCCTGTGGAAAACAAAATTAATTGTAACAAACACTTTAACCACGAGAAAATAAAATTCATACCTTCAAGCCGCCGTGTGATGTTTTTTGTATTATATAGAAACGGGTGTTTTTTGGAGGGAAACTACCGAAATTACGTCATCGATAAACTCAAGTTTGAGATTATGGAGAATAAACCACTCGGGCCCCGAATGTAGTTTTTATGAATTTTTCGAGTTGTTAATGGCTATAGGCGCCATGAATTTTGTATGGGGGTTGTAAGTTGTTACCAGTGGTACCTATTCTTTCCAACTTCCCCGCTCTGTTATTTGCAGACTTTCTTCTTGTCTCAGAGATAATACTCGTTTCATTTCATTGTGTACCGAGTTTTTATTATATCCACAGGTTACAAAATATTCTGTATATTCTTCGATGGGCTTTTCTTAGACTGGTGTTATATAACTGAGGAAGGAGAGCATCTCCGAAAACGTTTTTATGAAGAGAAATGTAGGATGTTTTATATAGGCTGGAAAGTGGCACAATTACAACTAAATGATTTCGACCAAGGCCTACAAAGAAGTTTTATTTCTTTTTAAAAAGATCCAAGAGTATTCTCTTCCAGTTCACAAGAAAGTATCATTTCATCAATCATTTGGTTAACTATAGTCTCGTGTTCCAGAACTGAATCCTTATCAATTTTTTTGTAGCATTCTTGGGTTTGATAGTTGGCGTTCGGATTCACTTATATAATCGTTTTTATGCCTTGTCTGCTGGTTTAATGACTATGTCTTTGTTGCTACCTAGCCGATTTAATACATATCTATCAGGAGACAGAGATATTTCACATATTGCTTAAACTCGAGATCGGCTTGGCAGTTTTTTTTTGTCGTGCATCATGATTTGAACAGTCAGGGTGGGATAGTATTTTTTGATAAGGACGAAAAATAATAATACAAATAATGATAATAAAATGTCATAATATTTACTTTAAAATTAATGTTAAATTTTGGCTATAAACGTTTGAATGGCAACAACTGTTCCAAATGGGAAAGACCGTTAACGAAAGGGAAAAATGGGGCGCCGCATCAAGATCTAATTCGTCCTCCATCTTTGCTTTTTAAGTTTCTTTGTAACATCCTCAATACTTCATATTCTATTTCACATGTTTGAAATCGCCCATTTCATCAAGAATGATAATCAAAAGAATTATCAATAATTTACAGACTACTTCTACTTCACGGAACAGCGGAGAGGCACGCCTGCACCACTCCAAGTATCAAAAAAGAGATGATGTGGTAGTAAAATGAAGAATAATATGAGCTGTGATATAAAATGGTATGAGATGATGTGGTAGTAAAATGAAGAATAATATGAGCTGTGATATAAAATGGTATGAGATGATGTGGTAGAAAAATGAAGAATAATATTTACAGTGATATAAAATGGTATGAGATGATGTGGTAGTAAAATGAAGAATAATATTAACTGTGATATGAAATGGTACGAGATGATGTGGTACTAAAATGAAGAATAATATTAACTGCGATATAAAATGTTATGAGATGATGTGGTAATAAAATTAAGAATAGTATGGACTTTAATATGAAATGGTACGAGACGATGAAATTTGATATGAAACCACTAGAATTATGTAGTGTTAAATTGTCAGTGGGGTAATCCTGACGCTAAAAAATTCATATTCAAAATAGTTATGAAATGTTTGGGATGTAGGTTTCTAGTTATAGCTTTAACCAAAAAAGTTCTTCAATAACAAGTGTAACTTTTTTGATGCACTGTTCACGTTCTTGATATAGTTTTCAAGAAGCTGATTATTCACTGTTGTTTTGCTTTGAAACATGCACTTTACACTTTCGTTCTAACTTAGGCCCTGTCCACACTAACGCGGATTCAAAAGTATTCGGATTCCTTTTACCGAAAACGCATAGATTGATCCGCGTCCACACTGCCGTTTTCATAGCGTTTCCGACCGTCCACACTAACACGTGGCAAATGCTTAGCGTGGCATGTTTAGTTCTTTTATGCATACTGTACCTGAAAAGACGCGCCTGCGGTATTTTCGGTATTCTCGCAGGTACTAAATAAACCACTCGGCTTCAAAATGGCTAGTTCTCCTGGAATAAAAATAAGAGAAATAAAATTGTCTCACCACGCACTTGTGCTTCCCGGCCGAATCCAAAATCTTCTCGGCCTTACTAGCTGTGTGATCAAGCCATATCGTCGATATGAGGTTATGGAAAAAGCTATATCCCGCATAAAAATCGTTCTCCTTCAATGTGAGACCAGCAAAAGAGTGAAAAAAGCAAGATTTAACTCCAAACAAGCAATTAAAAATAGAAGCATATTGTTTTTGTTTGTTTTTAGTTTTAGTTATGGCGCGAGAGCCCATAATTTAACCACGTGGTACAGTTGACGTCATTTTTTCCATTATAATTCGGATAGAACAGTCCATACTAGCACGAAAGATATACGGATTCGTTTTTATCCACTTTCAAGAGCGTTTCCAAATTTATACAGATTCGGTGTATCCGATCCGCGTGTTAGTGTGGACGGAAGACCTAATCGTATCAAAAAGTATACGGATCTGAACGAATCCGCGTTAGTGTGGACGGGCCCTTAAACATACAATAACTATCTGCAAGTGAACTTATTCTGATTACATACCATGAAACGAAGAAGATGATTGGATGGCTTCCTTTGGTCTTGAACCCATTCGTACATTTTATCAACCATTCCTTTAGCGAAAAAAATCACAAAAACTAGTTAAACAGTTAAATGACTGAACCATCGGTTTACAATAGCATTCTTAAAAGCGAAGATTTAATGAGATCAACGATCTAACAGGAACTTCTCGGGGAATGATTAAGCTACCAAGCATCCCATGGTTATCGCATACTTATCTTTCCCCCTCCCCCCGAGGGAGGAGAGAAATAATATACATGAAAAAATTACTAGATTCTGATTGACTAGGACCAGTGCAGTTTAAGCGTAACATAAGTGCAAAAAAGTGTAATACCAGTGCAAAATGTTTTTCGATTGGTTAGGAAACAATAGAAATTTCGAATAAGCCAATCAAATCGTGGCAACATGTCCGCGTTGATGCCACGTACACAAACGAGTTTCTAGTAAAAATAATTTTAAATGGCGGGTGATGGAGTGTGCCTTGAGTAAATTTTCTGAGCTCCAATCCTGCTCTAAAAGCAAAACCTCTGTGAGAAGCACTGTTTTTTGGTTGCCAGTTCAGAAAACAGGGTGATTTGAGAATGAAAATGCCACTGAAATGGAAAATTACGAGTCAGGAGAGCCACACTTTGCAAAACATACGATCGAGTGGATGATTTTCATGACAAGGTATCTCGAAATTTTTGTATGTATAATTTTAACAAGTAATCAAATTAAATTCAAATTGAATTCAAAACCGTATGATTACCTATACTATCACTGATAGTGCTTAGGTTAACGTTGAAGAGCAGCTCTATTGAAATGGCATTAAAAAAAAATCAAATGTGCTTCAATAATTTTTTTATTACAACTTTATTTTACCTTTGGTAAAGATACGTTTTACGGCATAAAACTAAAATTTTAAAACCAGGTACTGATCCTAACAAAAAAATGGAAAGCTAATAACAGATAAAGAAGAGGTAGCGGTATAAAAGAAGAGTCTAATTAGAAATAAGATAGTCGCCATTTATTACATAATTATTATTAACTTTGGAGCCGTAGAAAGCCAAAACACCGTCAAGATTATCGTAGTAATATAATTTCGCTAAATGTTTGCAATATGTATAATAATGACATTAAAACAAATAAAAGTTAAAAACAAATGTTTTCGACTTCTAAGTCATCTTCAGATGAAGCACAAAGGAGAAGCAAGGAGTTTTTATCGGTTAAGAGATTCCTCTTGGAAAGGGTTAATATCAAAAACAAGTACCGTGACGTCGGCTACCCTGACCGTTTCCTCAACGATTGAGAATATTAGTAAGAAAATTTTTTAATGAAGGGAGTGAAGACGAAAAACTGATCCCAGAATATCGTTTCGACAAACGAAAGGTAATGACCACTTTTCAAAGAAGATTAATCAATGTTTCTCAAAATGAACAAGGAGATCGGGCTTAAATTGACAGCAAATCTAAGGAGGAAAAGAAGAGCAAAATTTAACCACGATCGACCTGGTTAGCCTAGTTGGTAAGGCGCCAGTCTTCTGTGTGGGAGGCCGGGGTTCGATTCCCGGCCGGACCCTCACTCAGGGTCTTAAAATAATTGAGGAGAAGGTGGTGCCTTTGTTCTAACATCTGCAAATGGTTAGACTTTCGCGTCTTCTCGGATAAGGACGTTAAGCCGTAGGTCCAGTCTCTCGACTCTCTATCGGGATCCTGGTGTTGTGGTCTGTCTGTTCTTCCGAGGGCATTTCTTGATGATAATTGTACTGATCATTGTAAAGCGCCTTTGATCATATACAAATGGCAAAGACGCTATATAAAATAAATGCTAAAGTTTATTTTATTATTAACTTCTTAAATGACAATTGTGTCTAAAAGTGTCAAAATTATTTTGCACATAGGGCAGTTGATCTCAAAATTTCATGGTGAAATGTCTTTATTTAGCTTTTTTCATCTTTGGAACAAAGTTAGAATATTGCTTACGAATCAAGCGAACAAAACGCTCTTAAAGCCAAGAATGATAAAGAATGCAGCTTCTGAAAGAGCGGGATTGTTGCAAAATTAAAATGTAATTTCTTTTTATTAGTAGCAAATTGTTTCTGGTTTTACAGAAAACAACGGCGAATCATTATTGAAATTATATAGGCTCTTTCACCATGGCATAATTTAGTATTTCTGTTAACTAAATAGGCAGCAGTTGCATAACTCTTATCGACTTTTGGTATTCTTCGCTGCAATTTTAAAGGGAATTTAAAAATAAAACTGTTTTTTTTTAATAGTGTTAAGCTTCTATATATCCAGTGTTTTCTACAAACAAAAGTCAAAATTTTTGATTTGTTCAACATAGCTGAATGCTTTTGAAATCAACGTGGCAAAGACTATACTTAATAATCTTTGAATAAAAAATATTTAACTTGAACGGTAATTTCAAGAGTTTAAAGCGACATAATAAGTTATAGAAGCGCTTTCCCTCATTTAAATCTGGTTATTTTTCACACTTAGAATTTTAAGAACTGAGCCAAACTTGTCTTTGACTTCCGAGGCACTTTTAGTGTGTGATTCTGATGTTGTGCAAACATCTATTATGAAGACAGTTACTTACCATCAACGTCATTGAGAATAATCAGAGTCTGCAATGCATGATGGGGTTCTTCACACTGTTTGCGGATAGACTGTAGGCAAAATAATTTTTACTTTAAATACAAAGCAACTTAATTGCTGTTTGTAAATTATCTCACTTATATATAAATAACAACAAGTTGCTGTCGCTAAGTGCCGACAGACAAAAACGATGAGAAAGCTGTGCAAATACTAAGAATACACTCTTATTTTATTATCTGTAAAACTCTCTACCATTTATCTCAAAGTGTACTTTGTATAGGAAATACTATCGTTCTCCAAGAATAAATCCGAGTGATATTAGCTCACTTTTATTAATTACAAGCAGTATTTTTCATTAATTCTTCGAGAACAAAGATGGTATTTCCTTTTCATATCATATCTACATAAAATACTTGGTTCATTACAATGAAAATCACTTCCCGCTGGATTATCGAGGTAGTACGTACACGTCAGTGAAAAACTATCGTACAGCAGTTCATTGAAACAGACGTTTTCCACAAAATGATGTTATTAAATAAAAGATTGTAGTAATATCGGAGTCACTCAAATACCAGTTCGTGTTACTTTTACTTACAAAAATTACTTCAATACTAGCATCGCTATTTTTCTAATTAAAACTAACGAAAACTGCTATTTGAGATGACTCCGATATTACTACTCTGAAGTATTAAATGATTAAAAATATGAAGTATAAACTATATCCAAAGCTAGGAGACTATAGATATACTGGATTGTTATTATATTACAAAAAGATTTCTATTTGAAGAATTATAAGGTATAGTTATATTACAAAAATATTTCTATTTTAAAGAAATACAAGGTATAGTTATATTTAAAATATGCCTAGATTCTTTTAGACTCTTGTAATAAATGGTCAAGTTTTAACTATGAAGACAATGACAATGATTTATTTAGTACCGTAATTTTTAAAGTATTTACAACAATTTTAGAAATAAACGTCCTTTAGGTACATAATATAATAACTAAAAAGCTAAACAAGACGTCAGACAAGATTTTTAATGAAATATTTACATGTGGTCATTGAAGAAGATAATTTTTATACTAATGATAAATAGACAACACTAATATCAAGTAATATAGTATGGAGTATAAGTATCTAAAAAAAAGTGACTGGATAAATGATAAACACCAGTTTCCCAAAGATGACTGTTACGATAAAATTTGGCTCACCAAGTACATTTCATACATTCCTGATTATACGTTTTACCAACTTTATTATCTGTCCTTAGATACTGGCGAATGCGTCAAACTCACGAAATGTAAGCAGTGCATTCAAATACCCGGATGTGCTTGGTGCTCAGACAAGGTATAGTTTGTAGATCAGTTTCCGTGCCGGCAAATATCGAACTATTGGATGATATTGTTGGCAAAGTTTATGAGGTTTCCATCTGAGAAATTATCATTACAAAGCGCTTTTTAATAATAATTGTTTTTAAATAACATTAAAATTATATTCTATTATTTATCAGTGAACCAAATTAAAATTATACATCACGATCAAGTCCATAGTCTGTTACAATTGTTCTCACGGTTCTTAGCGTACAGTTGTACTAAATGCCTAAGTATCGCAAGTTAGTGAATGTACAGCTTAGCTCAAATTATGTGACTTTCTTTTATCAATCACGAAATCTGCTAAAGCTATAAGCGCTTTACAAGTAAATACAGGCTTTAACAGTTTGAAGTTTTTAGAAAGACCGCTGAGCAGCTCACGTGTTATGGCGCAAATTGGTAGCCGATAAGTTGAAGGAGACAGACCACAACACCGAGATCACCACCCTGCTCTTTGCGAGAAGTGTGTGTGTTCTTAAGTCCCTCGACAGAAAGATCGAGAGAATAGGCCTACGGTTTAATTTCATAATATAAAGTTGATGTTCCTTTTTATTCTTTGCCAATTAAAAATGAATTGTAATGTTCTTATTTTTTAGCAACAGAGTCCCAAAAAAATTTGTGACCCAACAAATTAATTTTGTGTGGTCTCATTGGTAAAGTGAGAAATTATTGCGCAATTTTTTATCGTTTGATCTATTCTTATTGTTTTAGGACTATCTCCAAAGAGTAGGTCCTGGATGCAATAGTTATGAAAAGCTAAAAGAAAATGGTTGTCCCGCCAATCAAATATCAAATCCTACCAATCGGATAGAAAAACTTGAGGTAAGTATTTCAATTTTCAATTTCGTAGTAAACCCTGGTACACACCCTAAGTTAGGGTAGGACGAGGAGGGAAGGCACTGCCCAAACGCTAAAACTCTGATCCTGTTGATACGACGTTTTAACTTTGTAAACCCTGTTTGTACGTACGATTTGCAGTATAAAATCACACCTCTGTTTATGATATAAATTAGTAATTGATTTGTTACTTGAATAAGTAACTAAATTACTCTCAAACATTTTTGATTACTAAGTCTTCGAGTGATTGTAATCATAAAACCTGTTCTTTAAGTTCGCTTCCAAATTGCAAACAAGGAAAGAAAACTTATTATGATCACAGTATCAGAATGATCGATGGCGTGGCATGACTTACAACCTTGTCAATGATGTGCTAAAGAAGCGATATGCATATCCTGTTTTAAATTTCAGGGGTCAATAACATTCCTGTTTATAATATACGATGATCAAAAACGTATACCAGGGAGAGTGACACGCTCCATATAGTGTAGAAGTTGCATATGTGAAGTAGCCATTCTCCCTTGGGGGAGTACTACACCATCTCTATATTCTATATTACAGTTAGCTTATACCTGAGACATTGGATTCTACCGTCCGTATCTTCGCTGATGACAATTTTCTCTATCTGACAATTCAATCTGAGGCTCATATTGAGATCCTACAAAATGATCTGTACAATTATTTGAACTGTGGGAGGAAAAATGGCCCATGAAGTTTAATGACAGTAAATGCCATGCATGATCTACGGATCACTCGCAAGCAAGACTCGATTATTAACAATTAAACCTTACATGATAAAAGACTCGAAAGTATAGACTCGGTAAAGTACATAGGAGTTACACTCACGTCGGACCTTAGATGAAACTCGAACATTGCAAATGTTACATACAAAAGGAATATGACACAAGGTTTCTTGAAAAGAAATCTTAGAGTCAACTCTCCTTCCATTAAATCCATGGCTTATAAAATCTTGCTCCCTCCAGTTTTAAAATATTCCTCTGCGGCATGGGACCCTTATACTAAGGGCAATATACACAAAGTAGAAATGGTACAGAGGCGTGAAGCCCGCTTGTCTTAAATCGCTATCACAATACATCAAGCGTTGATGAAATGCTGAAAGATCTGCAGTGGGATACTTGGGAAGAGAGAAGAAAATTCACAATGGCGAGACTGGTATTAACATGAGAAAATATTCAACTCCTCTGGAACATAAAAGCCGACATGTAAATGGGCTAGCTTATAAAGTGCTTCTAAATGTTCCTATTTACCAAGGACAGTAACTGAGTAAGGGAATGGAATGCCCTTCCCGAGAAAAAAGAGAAAAAAGTTACTCAATCTCAATCAAAATGCTTAAAAGTTATTATTAGTTTTTGTTATCTATTTCCGTTCTGACCAAAATTTGTAAGAATCATCTTCTAGATGGAGACAAATTAAGTAGTAAACAAAAATATACAGCAGCAAGCCAGCAGTTTATTGGCTCCGGTTCTGTGATGTTAAGCGGGCATTAAGCCGTATATCAAATAAGTTTGCCACAGACCTTCTTAGGATAGGAAAACGAGTGAACTTCAGTGAAAAAAAGTTGTTATCAAGACCAAGACCTTGTGTTTGTGGGAGAAATCTGACAAAATAAGCTGTAGTCAAACTTATGCACACGAGATACGTTTTTGTTTTAATCTCATTACAAATTGCTCCGGTGAGGTGCTAACGCCCAACACGTAGTTTTTCAGCTCCATCACTGGCATAAGCTTCTTATATACTGCAAAGACCGAAAATTAGACAGACTCTGGCTTCAGTTAACTTAAACAGCCAAATACGTGAGATAAGAACTCACCAAAGTCAATTTTTTTTTAAAAACATTAATTTATTGACAATGTATTTGTTATTTTGATGCAGAGTAATTTGTTTCAATGAATGAGAAATTTTATATCATAACCAGAGAAGTTTCTTATTGATCTATTATAATAAAATATTACTCCTAATTTATTGTAACCTCTCGGCTTCTTCAACGAGAAAGTAAACAAACCCCATATAAAGATTGCTGGCTCAATCCCTACCTACACTGTCACTTTATGAGTAAATATTTTTGTAAATTAATGTTTAAGATATATTTATAAAGCAATACACCACCTATTTCAAAATAAACCACTTGGGATATTGCAAGAACACGAGAGGAATTCACGAGTCACAAGTCGCGTGGTTTTGTTTAAGTTTAAACTGACCACATAAAATTCCTATGAATTTATCAGCACAATAAAAGAAGCTGATTGACCACTGAATCAAAGCGCGGGCGTTAACGTATTTTGATCATTCTAGATATAGCGCTGTTACGACACTGCTTCCACTCTTAACAGTTTGAAAACATCTTTTTACCTGAAGCATTTGCACATATTACACACATGTAAAGGGAATGTGCTGTATGAAGCTCAGCTCTTGTTCATTACATATACAAAAGTTTACGAGGCCTTTTACATTATCAAAATTTTTGAAATGAGGTCTATCACCCAATTGCATAAGCAATCTAGGCAAGGTGGAAAGGGTGATTTATGGAAAGTTTTTAAAATTGCTGTAAGGGGTTCGGGTACTTACTCGGTAAAGAACGGAAGTAAGAGTTTGAGGACAAAAATCATTCATATTAAATAATTCTAAGATAAAGGAGACGTTCTTTCCGAAACCGCGCACAAATTTTTTGAAGAACAGTTTTAGTTACGATGGCGCTATTTTTGGAATAGCCTACCAGTTGCATTACGGCAGGCCAAATCCCTCAATTTATTCAAGACTGGCTTCAGTGGCTTCTTCAAATAGATTATTTTCATAAAACACGGCACTCTTGGAAAGCAGGATTTTATTTTATTAGGTTTTTATTTAAGTTATTTAACAATTTTGATTGGTTTTAGAAAGTTTACAGTATGACAATCTTGAGAGTATATAATAAGATATAGATACTTATATCGTATGTCCCTGAAGAGTTATTTTAATCGTGTATAAATAGAGGTACTTGACTTGACTTGATTTTATCACGACGTCTAAAGGGAGATTGTTTGCACCTGACCCCCTATCCCTCTCCCCCCGCGCGCGCCCTTCTCTTCCTGAATTTAATGGAGACCTTTAGATCCGACTACGAGAACGAGTACGACTACGAGATTTTACGTGCGCGCGCTCTTACCAGCAAACTCATTGTCGACAGGACGAGATTTCAAGCAAAAGTTGTCCTCTCGACAACGTGTTTGCTGGTTAAAGCGCACGTGCGTAAAATCTCGTACTTGTATACTCGCTCTCGTAGTCGTATCTAAAGGTCTCTAATAGTGCTACTTGATACGAGCAGCTTGACGATGATTATGAGGCTGAGTACAGTGATGGTAGTGGGATTAAAAATGTTTGCAATAATAATATTATGATAATAACGTTTATATTGATGCTGAAAGCCTGGGGTGCTTGGGAAACTGATCACAAAGCCAAGCGTATAGCCTATTTAAAAAATAACACACATTAATATACCGAAATTCGGTAAATCATTTATGATAGCCTTAATGAAATCACCATAAAGAAAGTGAAATTTAGCAATTATAAAGTTTAAAACGAAAATTACGTAGAACAGTTGACGAAATACTTGCCAGTTAACAATGAATTAGTTGTAGCCATACTGGTAGCTAATTTGTGACGGTTATCATGAATGATATACGAGCTACACTCCGCACAGTTACGTTCTGGGTAGAAAAGGAATATTTCAAGAAATAGATTTGACCATTTTGAATGACCGGGAAACGTAGATTGAACGTTTAATTTACGTGAAACGTGATTTCGATAGACCGTGAGAAGAAATTTCTCATTTCTGTTTGATCATTCGTGAGACGAGAAAAGATGATTTTTGGCTCGAGAAACGGTTTCTTTATTTTTCTAGAAACGAAATTAATACCCTCCTTCCCCCATCCTTCCATCATTTATCACCTTGTATATACGGCTAGAAAGCTACAATATCGATAGTTTTATCAATTGTTTAAAACAATTATATGTTTTGCAGAATCGAGATGTTGGCCAGGATGGAATTCAAGTTGCTCCACAAAACGTAACACTACATTTACGTCCAGGTATAAAATCTAAAATGCCAGCAGATCTGACTCTTTTAAAATTCTATGCGATATATTTCTCAAAATGCTTACATGATCGCGAATGTCACCACGTTTTACGGACATTATTAGACTGAATGCAGTAATACATTATTCGATGACAACAAAAACATTAAGATGCAATTAATTTTATGTTTTCAATAAGGTTTTTTTAATAAAAACTTGATATTGGAAAGAAAAGTTGACAAAAGAAATTAAACGCTCCTTTTCATCAGACCCGTAAATTTTTCTATTCAACGCTCATTGTTCTTTAACCCTTTCAATCCCAATCAGTTATCAACACCCAACTTCTCCTCACATACACATACAATAGAAAACATTTGGTAACGAGAATTTGAGAATTGATCAAACAAGGCAAACCATGGAAGATAAAAAGTGAAATTCTCTCAAACTTACCCAATGAAAAGTATGCAAACAAGTTGGGAGAATTTAGCAATACAACTGGGAATAAAAGGATTAATTTTTTTTGGATGTTTCAGACGCAATTTATTCTTTTTATGTGAGCGGTTTAAATAGTGAAATACATCGAAGCCGGAAGGCAAGGGACTGAGAAGCATTGTCGATGGTCTGAGGAACCTCAATACGTGTGTCATTTAGGAATATGAGTGAGAAATAATTATAATTAATGTTAAACCGTGCTTCTGTATATATGCTTTTCATTTTGTGAAAGTAAATTGCAAGTTTCAGTATAGTTTCAATTAGAAAAATCATGAAAAATATTTCTAGACAAACAAAGAGTATTAAGCATGGTATCTTTGATATTGGCCAATTGCGCACGTCCTGTTTTCCAAATACAAGGCGGACTCACTGGTTCATGTTTCCGTTCAACTTAAATATAGTCTACAAATGAGAGAGGCTTTCGAAAATTCTTTTTCTAAAGAAAACTTTGTTACGGCAGGAAATAAGTAGAAATACTTGCCTTCCAAAATATAATCTGTTGTTCCATAGTCAGTTATAGTTTTGAATTCTTGAATTATTATATATGGTACAATTAATCCCTGGTATTTTAATTATTGATCATTTTATAGAATATTGAATATAGAATGTAAAGTATATAATGTGAATGTTGAATGTAAAACATAGAATATGGATATTGTTCTACATTTTACATTAAAAGCCGTAAAATACCAACCATATTCGCTTTTGAGAGTAAACTAAGGGTAAAAATAACTACTCGATGCAGCTGACGAAAGCGACATGTTTCCTAGCCATACTTATGAGTGAAAATTCTCTTTGTACCTATGTTTTTTTATTGATTAGTATCGCTGTTTTCTTTCGTAGCATGGCTTTTGCTAGTTCAGAATTCGATGTTTGCCTTTTCTGTTTGTTGGACGAGCGTGGTAGGCACAACTGCCAAAATCTCTGTCTTCAGACCACAAGGTCCCCAATTCGATCCATGGCTCTGCCGTGATTTAAACTGATTTATGCGACTTTTTATCCGTCAAAACTAACTGAGCTTTCCATGCTGAGTATCAGCGTTTGCTGAGAACTAACTTGAGGTGGGTTAGTGTCCCGTTCATCGGAAGCCAAACACAGTAACACTACACAAAACAAAGATAAGTGCCACATGGCACGTAAGGAATTTACCTTTAGGTTCTCTTGTTCAAGATAACAATATGAAAAAATACAAAAAATATACACATTAAGCGTGTAAATTCTAAAGTTGTTGGTTTAGGAACAAAAGAACTTCCGAAACCTTGCATTTCCTTTCTGATGTCTAAAATAGTGATTTTGTAAATTTTTAAATTAAATCAACTGAGAGCAAAAGCTAGCATATGTTTTACAATTGACAATTGTTTTTTCTTTACGTTAGGAATACCAAAAAAATTTCGTGTGACGGTTCGCTCGGCGGAGAACTATCCAGTTGATTTGTATTATCTCATGGACATGTCGTTGTCGATGGAAGATGATTTACGACATCTTAAAAAACTTGGAGGAACAATAGGTAAGATTTTCAAACAGCCGAAACAAAGAATGTAAAGATTGAATATATCATTTTTGTACAATGGTTATCAGAGAGCTTCGTTTTGGGAATAAAATTAAGAGACCTGCTATTGCTAAAAAGAATGATTCCCTGTTGGCTATATAACTAAGGTTTACCCAAGGCAGACGTGGTTGGCGCAGTTGGTAAGATCTCTGCTATGGTCAAAACTTAGTCCAAAGATCAGAGAGTCTTGTAGTCTTGGTGCTTTCAAAAGACAGATACGCAAAATGAATTTAACTGAGGA
>JAOTRI020085830.1:0-27079 GCA_028564885.2 Zoanthus sanctaehelenae
AGCTCTTTTGATGTTGATGGTGGCGGTCATGACTATAATGTTGATGAATGCGAAGTTGATGATGTATAGTTAATGGTGATGATGGTAATTCATGACGACGGTGATAATGATAGCTCTTTTGATGTTGATGGTGGCGGTCATGACTATAATGTTGATGAATGCGAAGTTGATGATGTGTAGTTATTAAAGGTGATGATGGTAATTCATGACGACGGTAATAATGATAGCTCTTTTGATGTTGATGGTGGTAATTACAATAAACGTTATAAATGTGGTGATTAGAAACTTTAGACCTGAGGACGAGGATGAAGACAAGGACGAAATTTAACAGCACGCGCGATTTTTTCCAGCAAACTCGTCCTCAAGAGGATGTTTTTATGACAAGCCGTGTTAGACGGGGCAATTATTTCAGCAACTTGAAACGCAATGTCACTAATTTGCATGTTACTGACAAAATTGCGCATTTAACATCTTTCTGTGCAACTGGCAATGCAACGTTGCAAGTTGCAGCGTGTAACATGTTAGCAACCTGCCTCACAACACCAATCAAGGTGAAGAACCAATCAAATCACCTCTAATATGACAATGCGCTAATGTAACTGGTTTTATCTCACACAACAAACAAGATTATTGCGAGATGCGAAAAATTTGCCTCCTTTTGACATGTTACAACAACTTGCAATTTTATGTTATCGTCTGCATTGCATTTCGAGATGGTGAAAAAATTGCACCGTGTAACACAACCTTATGAATTCTCCTCATCTCCATAACTTGTTTTCTTAAAAAAAATGCGCGCACCTGAAATCTGGAACTCGTCCTCATTCTCGGATCTAAGAGTCTCTAATGCTGATAGCAATAAATTTGTGATGATGTCTGTGGTGATAATTGCGGTGATTGAGGATCATGATTATTGTCGGTAGTGACGATGATGGTATAGTTAACAATCGTTTTAGTATTAAACTATCAGGTGAAGATTTTGCACTTTATAAATTAAATCATTAAAAAAATATTTATAAAAATCTTGTCAAAAAACAAGTTACTCTACTAGTCTTCCCCAGTCTATCTCACGCACAAGAAATCACAGTCCAATCAATTTTTCACGATTGAGTGACCGAAGCGAATATTCGAGTGAGCGGGGGATATTCGGTGTTTGACGAACCAATAAGAGCGTGCAGAAAGTGCTATTAACCTGCTAGTGTAATAATAATTGACGTGAGCAATCATCACAATGATGCCAATGATTTTACTCGAATTTTCATGTCAAGTATTTTACATAAACCTAATCTAAATCCTTTTACGAGCCTAGTGGCCCATGGACGCAGGCGCATATCTCTGAATTCCGTAGAGTTAAGCAGATGACAGTCTTTAACTCCCCCTCGACGAACCACTAATCCATCGCAGGTTAGCTCCCGGCTATGGTGTTCGAATGTTAGGGCATTTATTATTGTAAATTAAATGCATTTCTATATTTGTGGTTTGAAGTCCATCTTTTGGCAGTATTAAATCAAAACTTAACTTGTCGGAAACCCTTTGTTGTCTTTTGTCCGATTCATGTTTATAAACTTGGTACTTGCAGGGCAAAGATTAAATTTAAACTCTAACAGTGAAAAGTGATTCGCGATGTTGCTTATTTAGTCACAAAGTTAAAAGTTGAATTGTCCACGATTAATGTTTGCATGAAAAAATAAAATGTTGTTCAATAACATTGGATGTCCGATTGCACGAATGATTTTTGGCGGTCATGGAACACCATACCCGGCAAGCGCGGGTGCTCATTAACCTACCCGGTAAGGATGGAAAGCTGAGTTGGCTCAGGTGGAAAAGAAGTTCACACAAATATTCAAATCTCGGCAAAGTTCCAGGATCGAACTGGGGATCTTGTGGTTGGAAAGCAGAGATCTTACCAACTGCGCTAACTACGTTCGCCCAAAATGTTTTACATAATTAGGTATTTATTTTATTTGATGGAAATATACAGCCATTTTAAAACCACAAAAAGAATATAAATCGTTACCTAAGTTCGTCTAGTGAATCCTCGATCATATTTCGTATGAATTCCACCTGAAACGGCTGTAGAGCGGTTACTGTTCCACCCTCAGCACCATTCACTACCACCGGGACATTTCCATTTTGGGTTGCGCTATTTCTAGATTCTGGGTTTAAATCGGCTTCATTACTTTCGTTTAACCGCATCTAGGAAACACATTTGAACATGAATTTAATATGATCTTGCAATATAAAACCTGGACGATATTTTAATTTACTCTGTAATGAGGAACTGCTGTGGAAATAGTTCTTGAATTTCCACAAAAAGATATCCTTGATATACTAGTTAGCATTTTCTTTCAGCTGATCTAGCCAAACTGCAACTCATCTCTTTTGTTTCCTTTTTTTCAAAATTCATTATCCCGTTTCATAATTACATGTTTCTGTAGTGCCTGGCAGGTTAGAGTGAGCGGGGGATATTGGGTGTTTGATGAACCAATCAGAGCATACAGAAGTTGATATTCACCTGCTAGTGTAATACTAATTGATGATAGCAACCATTATTATGATGCCAATCATTCTCGAATTTTCACTTGAAATGTTTTATATAAAGTTAATCTAAAGGCACAGACACACGGTGCAACATTTCATGCAACATTGCGTGCAACAAATGTTTTGGAGGTGGACACACGGTGCAACAAAATCACGCAACATTTCTCGTGATAGCGTGGCGTGCTTACCCATGCAACATTTCAACAATCAAAACGGCTTCCAACAAGAAGTCCTTTGAAAAGATAGCTTTTTGTGCACAATGGTACAAGAACAGAGCGCGATTCAACTTCAGTTTTGTAGCAAGCAATGTTCAATGCAACAAAATTAATCGGTGGACACACGCTG
Source organism: Zoanthus sanctaehelenae (assembly GCA_028564885.2). NCBI lineage: Eukaryota > Metazoa > Cnidaria > Anthozoa > Zoantharia > Zoanthidae > Zoanthus > Zoanthus sanctaehelenae. Next base: position 2,884 of record JAOTRI020085830.1, read on the forward strand.
AAACAAATTTGTTGCACGCAATGTTGCATCGTGTGTCCGCACCTTAAATCTTTTTACGAGCCTAGTGATCCATAGACGCCGGCGCTTATCTGTGGTTTCTGTAGAGTTAAGCGGATGAGAGTCTTTGACTCCCCCTGGACGGGACACTGATCCATCGCAGGTTAGCTCCCAGCACATGCTGTTACTCATTTACCAACCTCGGAAGGATGGAAAGCTGAGTTGGCTTAGGTTGAAAAGAAGGTCATACAAGTACTCAAATCTACGCAAATTGCCGGGATCGAGCTAGTAACCATGTTTCAGAGATCTTACCAACTCTGCCAACCAATGTAGACTCTTACCATAAACAAATATAACAAATATACCTTTGCTTCCGCTGCACGCTGTGGAGTTCCTGGAATTGTTGATTGGCTTCTTTTCTGCAAAGGACTTGCCGGGGCTTTGTCACCGCTTAGCTTTCTTGGAGACTGCACTGTAGCAGCTAATATTTCCGTGTCCAATCTTCTCCCAATAGGGGGTACCTGGTCAGTCTCGTTACCAAGAGCAGAGTTTCCTTGTAACAAATGACCTAAATCCCCATTGATATCACGTCCCGTCCCTACGCGAGAAAAACTACTATCTCCCCTGGGAACACGTCCAACCTCTGCATCAGTACTTCTCACTGACCCCTCCCTTGACAGCTGTCCACTGTCATTTGACGAGGCTGAATCGGATGACCACATTCTCGTGCGAAACTGCGTGTCTTGTAACCGTAAGGAACTGGCAAAATAGTCAGGACCAATCTTTGCTCCATCAACTTGATCCGGTTGGGGTATGGTAGCTGATGGGGCATCATGATAGTGTTTAAAAAGTCCGGTTCCGCTACAAATCGTAGAGGATTGTGGGTGGTGACGAACTGACGACGTTGCGGTCTGACTAGCAATCGGTGAAAATACGCCGGAACCTAATGAATAAAAAAGCTATAATTACAAAGTGGACACACGGTGCAACAAAATCACGCAACATTTCTCGAGATAGCGTGGCGTGCTTAGCCATGCATTTTACAACAATCAAAACGACTTCAAACAAGAATTCCTTTGAAAAGAAAACTTTTTTGCGCACAATGTTACAAGAATAGAAAGCGATTCAACTTCAGTTTTGTTGCATACAATGTTGCATACAACAAAACTCATCGGTTGACACACGCTGAAACAAATTTGTTGCGCGCAATGTTGCATGAAATGTTACATCGTGTGTCAGCGCCTTTAAAGCATGGAGAAGACAGATGAAGTTCTTGGAGCACGTCATGTGAAGAGATGAAGCGGTAAACATTTTTTAACTGGTGCGGTTGAGGGAATAAAAGCGAGGAGAACAGAGCGAGAGAAATACATTGATAGCGTGACAAGAATAATTTAGGAAGAATATTAGTTCTACTCCATAGCTTCAACTTAGGAAAGACCGTGCGATAGATGGCGCCGGAATTCCCTGCTGGCCCAAATCCTTCAATGTTTATTTATCACCATCTTTGCCAAGAAAAAAAACCGAAGCTTTGACCAAATTCGGCTTCTTACAGTACTAACGCTGAGGACAAAATTCAAAAACTGCATTGTGTAACTGCCTTCGACAAGCAAAAACGCAATCCTTATATCATGTTTAGGGCTGGGCGTCCAGTGACCAATAGTCAATAAATATAAAGTTTTCAAAATATTTTAAATGGTACGTACGTTTTGATTGGCCAACACTATGTTTTTATAGGGCTGTGGAGCATGAAAAGGATGTAAACAAAATGGCTGGTTGTCTTCAAGTTGTTAAAATTTACTGTTTGATGAAAAAAAAGTGTACATGCTTACGGTTTTTTTTTGTCTTTCTTAAAATGGAAAATGATAATTTTATTAAAGAAATAAAACATGTTCTCCATGATTTCATAGCTTTTTAAAAACTCTCGATTGAAGATCTTTATTTGAAGTCCATGTTAGTGTACTCTTAAGAGAATATTTATTATTTCTCTTGTTTTGTACACCATCATGGCCGCTATGTCAATTGTGTCTCCTGGGTTTGTGTGCAAACCAAGAATTGCCCGCACTTTTCACCGAGATGCCCTTGAACTCTCCCAAACACTCGCCTTGGTTTCCATCAAGCTATGAAGGGAATGAGAACCTGTTTTATATCTAAATTGAGACTTAAGTTAGGACACCAAATAGCCGCGTCTCCGTCAGGAAACTGGCTCCAAGTTATGACGCAATAATCTGACACATGCTTCATTTTCATTCAAGCTTCAGTTCTTTTAGTTTGTGCCACCTTCAATGTGCAATTCACCGTCAATTTACTTTTGGCAAGTACCTTAAACTACATTTGTTTTATATAAAGATAAATTACATTTATCTACTTATAATACCAAATATGCGTACCTAAAATTTACGGTTTTCAACTTACCAATGGAGAAAAAAATAACGCCCTGGGAACCCCTACAGTTACCATCTACATAACATTATAGGGCTGCGTTGCCAGCGTTCATATTAACTGCATCCCATCTGTAGCTCAGATTTTTCTGAGTTCTTTGTCTCCGCATGTATTTGTATATCCTTTATATAATAACGATCGTCCTGTTTGTATAATTACTAGAGAATTTCCATGGGAATAATAATTATGTAAAACTATTAGGATAAAAAGTTTAAAAATAAGTTCCAATAGTCAAGGATAAGCATATTACAAACTATCGGCAGCATCAGCTGTAAAGTATTTCTTGGCGCCGCGATTGAACTGATGTAGATCTAGACATGAGCGCATGTAAAGTGGAAGGGAATTAAAAACCAACCAAGCTTTTATATCTCCACCGCCTAGTTGGTAAGGCACCAGTCTTCTGTGTGGGAGGCCGGGGTTCGATTCCCGGCCGGACCCTAACTCAGAGTCTTAAAATAATTGAGGAGAAGGTGCCTTTGTTCTAACATCTGCAATGGTTAAACCTTCACGTCTTCTCGGATAAGGACGTTAAACCGTAGGTCCAGTCTCTCGACCCTCTATGGGGGGACCTAAAAAAACCAGGCACTTGTCGAAAAGAGTAGGGTAGTGATCCCGGTGTTGTGGTCTCAGTGTCTGTTCTTCTGAGGGCATTTCTTGATGATATTATATGTGAGCCGCTCTAGCGGACTATCTAAGACCCTCAATTGTCAAACCTTGTACTGATCATTGTAAAGCGCCTTTGATCATATCAATATGAAAAGGGCGCTATATAAATTTTAAGTTATTTTTATTATTATTGTTATTATTATTATTATTATTATTATTATTATTATTATTATTATTATTATTATTATTATTATCACGTTTCATAACCGTTTAAAAATATTTGTAATAGCCAATTTGATTTTTAGACTTGAAGAAGGCTAATTTGCTGGCCGAAAGATATTTAATATACGTCGAGTTGACTTATTATTTCTTAGTTTGTGTTTCTAAAAAACATTAAATCAACTTAAAACACTAAATCCTTCGCAAACCGGATGGCTCATGTAGCTCGTCCAGTAATTTTAATTTTTTAAAGAAACCTCATCTGGTTAGCCTAGTTGGTAAGATGCCTATCTATCGTGCTGGAGGCTTGGGTTCGATTCCTAGCCGGATCAACACTCAGGCTCTTAACATAATTGAAAAGGTGCTGCCTTTCCTCTAATATCTGCAGATGGTTAGACTTTCACGAATTCTCTGATGAGGACGTTAAACTGTAGGTTCTCGGGTATTATATCTGTGTTTATATGTGTGTGTTGTAGGGTGAAAGTTCTCCGTCCACCTTACAGTGGTAAAGATGTAGGTCTCTCGGCAGCTTGAAAGACTTGACATTTATAATAACAATACAATACTTTATTGACAACTGATATATAATAAATAATATAGTGTACATATAAAATATGTCTTTTTCATCAAAATCAATAGAATATACAATTTAAATAAATTATTACTACTACTACTACTACTACAACTATTATTATTATTATTATTATTATTATTATTATTATTATTAATATTATATTTATTATCATTATTGTAATGAAGCCAACTTCAAACAACCTTAAAAACTATCAGGAACATGATTATAAGTTATTATGTATAATACGTACTAGTTGATTAACAGCGCGTCTTTTGCTCATTGTAAATGAACACAAAATTCAATTATTAAAACAAGGCATACAAAAACAAGTTTCTTTTACATACTTTTAACTTGTGGTTCTGTGTTCAGTGAGAGTTTCTCTATAACAAAGGACCGCCTTGCACTGTCACGGCCACCTGTAGAATTATAAACAATAAACCTCAAGTCAAATCACCTCGGGAGGTGGGTGTTGCATTCATAACAACAAACTGTAGTGCAGGTTGTTCTTAACGCTTCGCATCACTTGGAAAAACTTCTCTAATCAATTTCTTCTCCATTTCCCAAGTCCAATGTTTCAAATTTAGCCGTTAGGTTTTTAGATGGCCAACAACCAACTACAAAAACTGTTTAACAAACCAGTGCTAGGACTATAAAAACAGCTTCTTGCTAAATGTAATACTATTATAATACTTTAATTGAATTGTTTCACGACGAAGTCGTCCAAAAGATTAATAAGATAAAAACTTGTCATTTGATAGAAAAGTGTTTTTTGTTACAATGCATTAATCATTTGTACATTATTCCATGAGAGTCGTCAACGTTGCAGTTCTTATTCAAGTGATGTTTCTGACATAAACTAAAATGTGTTTTTTTTTTCTTGTTTTGTAAAAAGTATTGAATCAACGTAACTACCACAAGTTGTTTGCAAAACATTGGAAGAAAACATTAAACATGTTTCTACCTTTCTCATGTTTGTGATGTCGATGGTGACGGCGCCCTTCAACGTGATGAAAGCTGACTAAAGCTGATAAATAAAATACTCCGAAAACCCACATTATAGCCAGACAAGGACGAATTCGGAGGCCAATCGCCAAGTTTCCTTTTTGAGCAATTTGACCGGCAAAAATGTTCTCACCAATGTCACGTGGTATGATTAATTAGTCAAGGGGAAAAATAGTATCAAGTGTTGCTATTAATTTTTAAGGAGCTTAGTAACAAGATACATGTTCAAAGACCTAGCTAAAATAGGAGTTTTCAAATATTCTTACTATGGTACCATACATATTGTTATCTGTCGTTTGGTTAAAATGTTATTTCAGTCTCATGCATTGGCTGCTGTGCTTTCAGGATGATGATAACGACAGCGATTATGATAATACCAGATATAGTGAAGATAATGATAACAACGCCAGGATATGGTGATGATAATGGTAATGATAGTGAGGAAGATAGTAACAGCTATGGTGTCTAAAGGCTATGGTGTTGATAATATAGATGATAACTATTCATCGAAGTTGAGGTGCTTAGTGATGGCTATTAACCGAGCCGCGAAGCGTTCGCAACTCCATTTGAAAATTGCTTAGAGATATGTTTGCGTCATTAAACTGACCGTCTCTTACAATAGAAAATGGCTTGGAAAACGGAGGACATCTCAATTAAGATCCAAAGAGGGTCGGATCGCGATAAATGATTTTTTGTTATAAAAATCTTTGAACTCACACTGAATTATAATTAACTGCTGGGTTTTTTTTATTTTCCGTCCATAAAGGGCCGCTTAAACGGATCAAACATGTTGGTCCAATATTGTTGGACGCACCATGTTTGACCCGTTTGAATAGCACAATCAAACATTTTGGATAGTGATGGACGACGTTGGGTGAAGTTAGACTTTGTCCAAACTTTTCATTAAGCATCGTCCAACATTTACGCTCGCGTGACCAAAAATACGTAATCTTGTTAAAAAAATTCATGGGCCTGGTACCTTTATTCAACATTGTTGGATAGTATTGGATTCGTTTGAACACTCGATTATCAAACACTAATCAAACAACGTCCAACACCACCCAACAATGTTTGATGATGTTTGACCAACATGTTTGATGCGTTTAAACGGACCTTAACATATTGTTGACCGCTGAGCCCTTGGTTGCCTGGAAACAGCAAAACTTGTTCACTTGCACGTGATGCTCTCTGGCTAGCCAATCTGAGCGCGCCTTCAACGCTATCCACTGTTTTATTACAAACTAATAAATTATACAAATGAAAATGATAACGGATGATAAAATTAAAAATAATGATGATGATGTTGTGTATTCTTACCTTTATTTTTGCACGAGCGAAAACGTTACTGTAGCATAGTAAAGAAATTAATTATTAAATAAAATTTTAATGAAACGTAGTCTTGTTGCATTCAATGTAGGCTGAACGACTCTATGATTTCTAGCTAAAATAAAACAAAATATAGTAGACGCCCGCTTTTTTCTTTTAAGAAAGATCGCGGTCTTAGTACTTTTTTGGTTAAAGGAACATTGCCTTCTAATAAGAACTTAACAGTTTTCTCTACTGTCTCAAACGATGTCTAACTTGTCCCTTTGTTACTTCATTTACCTCTGTAAAGGGCTCTAAGTTCACTCTAAATATCACTAATCATTTTGATTGCACGACTTCTAATATTAATAATTTCATTACAAAAAGTTATACATCGGGGTATAACAGGCCGCCGTTTATGTGATCGCATCAGAGATCATCTTTATAACATACGCAAGAATGATCTATTTAAACCTGTCTCTCGCCATTTTAATAATAATGATAATGATAATAATAATAATAATAATAATAATAATAATAAGTCTTTATTTAATTAACATCATAAGATAAAAAAAGTACATATCATATGTTACAAGTAAAAATTATATTAAGATGAAATGGAAAAAAAATCCGAACCCCAGATGGGATTTGAACCCACGACCCTCCGTGAGACTCTATGGTGAGCAAGGGTCAATATTTCCGCTCTACATGTACACTGGAACCGCTTCGCGCGGCCACACAGCCTAGTAATGACTGGCGCACATGAAACTCACTAACAGCATGACGCTGTCACATTAATGCATATCATTTAACGTTTTATTCACACATCTCTATCCTTTTATTCCCTTTTGTTGTTTTTTTTCATTCTCATCTCATTGTGTCATTGCTTTAATTCTCTAAAATCACCTCTTTATTTCTTTTTCGTGCATTCACTCCGACGAAGGACTCCAGTCCGAAACATCAACACAGAAAAAATTATTTCCACCACAGTGTAAAATTCATCCATTTTTAAAAAGAACAGTTTAATAAAAATGGCGTAAACTCAAATTGAATAAAATTAGAAATCACAAAAGTGGTACATGAAATAAGCTATCAAAATAAAACCTTTAAAAAACTTAGTCCTAACGCAAAAAGATATTTTTTAAGAACGAGTAGCAAACATGCGCGTATTCAATGAAATTTGACTAAACCTACACGTCATCCTCGATAAACATGACCGTGAACCTACAAAAAGGCAGGAATCTGCATATTTCTGTTTCGAAGCAGTTTTCGTCACCATTAACAAACAATTTCAACTAGTTTGAATCCGTTATTCAGTAAATCTAAAAAAGGGTTGGCCGTTGCATGAATAAAATGTGTTGCAAGAATAACAAAAAAACAAGCGAAGCTCGAAGCCAACTGTGAAGGCAATCTACCAAGTAGGAAAACGATCAATCATCTTTTAGCAGCTACGAACAATGTTGTGTGAAACAAGCCAAATCATAAATAAAGTTTAACATCCTACCTTATTTTAAATTACATACAGGTAATTCATCGGGAAGTAAGCCCATTAATTAAATCAAGGTATTAAATCATCTTAAAGAGTACCTGAAGTGCTTTCATCGTCGACAAGACAGCAAAATACGCAACTCTCGTTCACCTTTTTACATAGATACACTTTATTTGGTAAAGCAGGTTATTAAGAACGCAGCCATGGGCTGATGTGGACCTACTATTTAAAATAAATCTATCTAAGGTACATAAACTATCCAGACATAGTACTTTAAAAATATATTATAGTTTTTTCAGTGTCTATTTAAAGCTATTGAGGGAGGGGGCCTGTTTTAACGAGGGTGGGAGTAGGTTCCATGCCAAAGGGCCCCTGTATCTTAAGGTGGCTCTCCCAATATCTAAGTTAAATCTAGGTGATATGAAAAAGTTAGTGTTTCGTAAATTGTACGTGCTTGGGTTGTATTAAGACTGAAGAGATTGATTATCTTATCTGAAGTTAAGTTATATCGGACTTTGTACATTAGTTTAAGAACATTTCTCGTGTAAAAATTGCGAAGTGGTTCCCAGCCATCTTGATCTGGTGACTTCCATAGTAGCCTGAGTATGATTTTAGCAGCTATTGCATGTAAGTGTTCTAGCTCATTCACTAAGGATGGGCTACTTGTACCCCAGACTAGGTTACAATAGGTTACTGTGGGGACGGCGCTGGTGAAGTAAAGTGTTTCTAATGTGCTTGTTGGTAGGTATTTAAATCTTCTAGTCTTATCACTTTCTTTCCAAATGATCTACATAAGATTTCTAAGTGATTGTTCCACGAGAGTTTGGAGTCAATAATGACTCCCAAGAATCTTGTTTCAGGTACGAAATTCACAATCTTATCTCCCAGCTTGATGGATTTTAGTGGGCCACAAAAGGCTCTAGAAGATATGATCATTGCCACGGTTTTTCCAGCGTGCATTGTGAGCTTGTTATTTCTGCACCAATTATAAGTTTTAGATAGTGCTCTAATCAAACTATCAATCACTTCATCCACCTTGTTACCAATGGCATAGAGTCAATGAAACTGGAATCTATGCTGCAACTTGTTGTTTCCGGTCCGAACAAACTATTTTCAAGAACTGGAAAGTAATTCAATAAATGTAGCATAGGAAATTAATTATTATTGGCATTTTACACATTGTACACATTATAGACTCACTTCAAACTGTTTCAATTGGGAAAAGGCGCGAAAACTTCAATGTGTGTAAGTGCGCACGTCAAAAAGCCCGCCAAACTACTCGAGTGTAGGTCACCAAATCAGCATAAACTAAAATCAGGAACATTGGAACGAAACGAAACCACCGGCACGAGAAAAAAATAGGAGCAAGCGGAACGAGCAAAATTCTCTATAAAATTTTCAAATTAAGTATATTTCTCATACCCTATAAATTATAACTATTAATTTTTTGTACAAATGTTTGAAATCACGTTCACCGGAAATAGTCTTTCATAAATTCACATTATTCTTTAATTACATATTTATTTCCGTTTATTCCGATTATTTACGAAGGGAAATTTGCATTTTAAAATCGGCTACGCATATATTTAGAAGGAAATTTAAGTCAGTAATTGCACAGAGGTTTACTGAAACTCGCGTGATGTCTGCTACATAACCATGATGTAGATCTTTAAAAACCTCAGCCAAGCAAACTTTTTATCAAATAATAATAATGATAATAACAATAATAATAATTTTAAAAAGTGTGTATAGCGCAAAAAACATGCTGAAATGATTTAATGCACTTTACATTTTAAAGATAAAACACTAGAAAACTTTTAGAAAACCTCTAAGAACACAATAATAATAACGTTGTTAATATTTAATTTATGTTAAAAGCTAATTTAAATAAATGAGTCAAGTAAATTAAACACAACGTAACAGAAAATTACTTTATTGAGAACGCAATACTCAGTTCAAAGGTAAGGTAACGTCAACAATAACTGTTCACACAAAAAAATGAATCTTAACTGAAAAGGTCCAAACTTGTCGCCAACAGTTTGGCATCTATGACACTTCAACAGTATCAATAGGGGTTTTTGTGTTTCGAAATTTGAGGGGCTTCTATTTGGAGGGGCTTATACATGGAGGGGCTTATTTTCGGAATTTTACGGTACACGTAAGGCATGTTTGCGTTCGCATTTCATTATTATTGTGATTATTCTTGCATGCTTCATAGTTCATTGTGTTGTTTTATTGTACTTTTTCTTGTTTTCTTGTTTGTGTATAATAGCAACTATTCACTTCAGGTACACTAAATTATGAGAAATAGTCTAAAACTATAAATAACTTAATGAAATCGACATATCCCAGCTAGCCCCTTGAGTGTGGCCTCATTTTCTCTTGATTGACACGAATATGAAGCGAGCTGACTCAAACAATTGCCATGTCCATCATTAATTTGTGTCTACTTTGACCGTCGGAGCGAGAAGTTCATTGGAAGACATCTTTTAGAAAAGTATCTATTAAACTTGTTCATTAGCTCCCGACACAAAATTCGACATATTGATTTGTCCATGGGAAAACCGCTGACTGATTACAACGCGGGCTTATACGTTTTTGGCGTCGTTGATAGATTTATTGATAGATAGATAGATCGGAAACCCAAACCTAGACTCAAACCCAATCTTCAATATACATTTCTAGCGTTATTATGTGGGCCGCTCAAACATGCATGTAATTTTTTAACTAATATGAATTAAGTGTGTTGGCGGACGTTAAATATTAGGTTAAAGAAAGTCTGTGAACAGATAAAAATGGTTTTGCATTTCAAAAATACCTGTTTACTCTGATTTTGTTTTCTATGGGCCACTAGGCTCGAAAGGATTTAGCTTTTTTTTTGTAACGAAACACAACCTCAAATTGGGTAAACCTCACCTCATCCCACCCCATTCCTTCCCTTCAATCTTCTATATACTCCTCCAACCCCCCACGATGTATCATTGACCTGTGTTCAGGTGTACAAAGGAACCAACTAACGGTGATTTTATCGTATAGCAATAATTTATGATAATATGCACAATCTTTTTTATTGAAATTGCATACAAGCATAAAGTCAAGCAACTACAATATTCATTAAGCTCTGTCTCAAAATGTTATGTTTTTAAAACATGTGAAATTTAAAATTTTCTTTAATTTTTTTCTGTTTTCATCTGTCGGCGAGGTAGCCATATTGGTGTACTATTAAGAATTTTGATTTTTTCTTCTAGTTTGTCACCAACAAAGCTGCTATGCCTACTGCATGTCTTGTGTTTCGTGGGAATGTGTGACGACCAAGAAAAGTAAAAAATGTTTTGTGATGCTAGAGTAAATTGCAAGATGTGTTTCGAAAGCTTACAATTTTTAACAAACATGCAGGCCTTTTACAAACTTTAAGAGAACTGGTTATTTAATGTTATGTCGGTAGAATCTTTGTATATTCATGCTAAGATACTTAATATATCAAAATTTGAATGCAGTAATAGAAGACGTAACAGTGAGTGGAACTGGAAATAAAATCTTTGTTAAAAAATATCCAAACATACTCTTTGGGCAAACTTACTGTTAAGCAAACCTTTTATGTATTTGAGCTTCGATCAATGTAGAGAAACATTTGATGTATTTAATGCCAAAAAACGGTATCTTTAAATGAACCATAAATGGAAATTTGAATGTTTCTTGTTTAAGATTCCTGAAAAAAACTTTGTTGTATCGTCCTTGGTTGTCCTGTAACTCACGAGCCTATAAATAAAAAGGAAAAATATGCAATTTCTATCAATATTTTTTATAAATGAATCATTATGTTAGTCGTTACTAGCAAAATTGCATTAAAATTGCATGCAAAATACACGTTTTTTTATAAGAACAACTATATACGAACAACGAAGCTCAAATTGGCCAAAATTTAAAATCAATCTTAGGCTGAGGCTCTGAATATCAATAAAAATGTTTACGTAGAGACTTCACTAAAACTCGTAAAATAACTTTGAAACACTATAAAAAACAAGAAATCTTGCGGTGTTTTACATTTTCTATACCTGGTATAAATGCGAAGGGTATCCGGTTTTACAATACACTGATTGTTTCTATTGTTTTTCTTCAATTATTTACAGCTACAGTCAACTCATGGCCGATATTGCGGACACCCTCTGAACCGTAAGTTTGAGTCCGTAATAGCGGGAGTCCGTAATAGCAGGAGTCCGTAATAGCGAGGTGCGAGAAAAAATCCCCCAATTTTACTCTTAAAGCAAACCTCTATGACACAGTACTGCTACGTTGATTTATTCTTGCTTCACATTAACTTTGCTTATTGACTGATTATGAAAACGCAACTTCTGCTTAGTGGCTGTATGTTGAATGTCAAACAAGTTGTTTAAACTTAACTACAACATTTATCTATATGAAGCATATAAAATTCAAAGTCTCATTTAAGGTTTGTAACTACCAAAACTCTAGTTTTTGTTGGATGTAAAGGCTAGATTACTATTAATTTGCCAAATACATGAAGTTATGTGCCTCCAATTTTAAAAACATGTCTAAAGTGTCCGTTATAACGAAAGAAAAACAATGAAAATTTTAGTTCGGGACCAGGCGAAGTGTCCGCATGTCCGTAATAGCGACCGTCCATTATAGCGAGAGCTGTTTTCATGTATTTCTTTATGGTTTCAGCCGGGGAGTTTTCTTTTGTTCGTATTAGCGAGGTGTCCGTAATGGCGGGGTGTCCGCACGGCGGGAGTTGACTGTGTGTTTGGTGGAAGAGTACAATGTTTATTCACGATTTGGGAAAAATCGCTTGAAGAACGAGTGAGCTCAGCGAGCGAGTTAATGTAACGAATCTTTATAACGAGGAAATTGAACCGACCATGAAGTAATTTTAGTATTTTATAAGTACTGAGAGAATGCATATTAGTATTTTCCAGCATCAGGGCTATTACACATACTACAATCTGATTGGCTCCCTAACCTCAGTCTATTCGTGATAGTCCGAGGTGTCGAGTTTGCAAAAAAATGGCGGCTCGTTCGCGTTTTGTGGAAGTGTCAAATGACTATTTACAAGAACTTCTAGATAGTTCAATACCCGAGAAGACAAAGTACTAAGTATGGAATGAGAATATCCATTGGTAAATTACAAGCATTAGAAAAGAGACATATTGCTACTTTTTCATAGATTTTTTACGGACAAAAACGAGAGTTGCCAACTGAAAAATTTACTCGTGCAATATCTCCAAACTAGCATGTATTTACATCTATATTTTACTCATTATGTTGGAAAATACTAAAACAATTGGCCTAACGGACTACGAGGCAATAGCCTATTCGGCTTTCGGCCTTATGGGCTATTGTCTCGTAGTCCATGCGGCCTCGAGGTCTAATTGTTAAATGCAAATGCAACAAAAAATGAAATAAACGACTGCAAATAGATGTTGATATCATTAAGTTTAATCTATTATTAATTCCGCAAACTAAAATCATTAGATATTTGGATAAATTTCAAGTTTAAATTGAATTATCAAATAAAAAAGCCTGAGCCGTGTATTAGACTGTGATAAAACACGACCGGCATTTGAGAAAATGAAGAAAATGTAGAAAACACAAACAGCCGCAGATTTTGCACTCCGCGGGTAGCGAAAAACATTAAAACACGCTCTTTTATGTTTTATACTCTGTTGTAAAATAAAGCTGATATAACAACGCTGTGCAACATTGTTTTAATTCTCAGTAAAACCACAGTGTGGTTTTATCAGTTTTGACTTGTCTCCAGTAATAGCTTATTTCATAAAAGAAATAAAAAAAAAACTCGCCCTGCTTGCTCTGTTCAGTTATAGAACCACTTGTGAATTTTAAGTTCACTCAAGAAGTGCAAGAAAAACTCGCCAGCACTTTTTTCGGGAACTGAAAATTCACGCGTGGTTCTATAACTGAACAGAGCGCGCGGGTTCGTTTTTTATTTCCGTAATAAAAGATAGATTTTCGACCAAAAAATTGAAATAAATCACCAAAACACGTGAATAATATAGAATGACCGATTACAAACAAGGAAAAATTATTGATACAAATTATCTTTTATGATTCGCAAATAGATATATATCTTAGTACTAATATACTGAAAATTGCCGTTACAACGCGTAACACGCAGCAAATCTTTATCGATCGTTGGAGAAAAAATCGCAAATGACAAACAGTAGAAATAATGTCTTAGCTTTCAACATAGACGAGGTTTTCTCAATCTTTGTTCTTGACGCAGCGTTACTGATGATGTGCTGGCCGGTTCAAAAAACTAGTCCAAGGATAAAAACAAAATTAATGCTCTTCTCGGCCGATTTTCCGAGTGCCCAGGTAACAAAAGTTTAACAACGGTCCTGAAACTTTAATGTTTAAAAAAACAGCATCATTTTATATTAGTTTTTACCAATTTTTGTTATTTCAATTAATTAATTTTAACGAGAAGTTTTATATCTGCATTATTTAGTCCGGCTGGCTAAATTGACTTGAGCAATATTGGTGATGTACTGGCAAATAAAGCACAGTAATTCACTCACTTGTGCAGAGCTTACACATTCTTCTACAGTGCTTTTGAAGCCACGCCTCATGGCAAATATCGGCTGTATAGGAAGCACAGAGACGATTGTCTTCGCAGGTTGCAACTTCTATTGGAGAAAAGCAAAACAAGTCAGAGCAAAACTCATTATTTAGAAAAATAATTATAGCATTGTATGAGAAGAGGTAGGATTAGAAATCGAAAGTATAATTCAGCCATCTGTAATGACTACATTGTAAATATATCATCTAATAACTAAAACTATCTCTTAGTGATTTTCCTATTTATCTATTTATTTATTCATTTATTTGTTTGTTTACTTATGTATGTATTTATTTATTTTCTTACTTTATTATTTATTCATTTGTTTCATTACAGCTGACTAAAGTATAAACGTAAACAAACTAAATTGTTTAAAACTGCTTACCGCTTCTTGATGAAGCAGTTAAGGTCTGGGGCTGGGTCTGAGAAGAGGTTTGCGCCGTATAAGCATTGTTTTGATCAGCGGTTGTATAGTAAGACTGAGAAACGGAGGGTTCCGCTGGCGTTTTATTTTCGTTTGTCGCTTGGTAACCAGCTGCTGTCTGTGAAGCGGCTGCTTCGGCTCTGGTGCTGGAAGCTTGGGACTGGTATGAATAGTTTTTTTGAGATGATTGCGTTTGCTGAGCAGGCTGAACCTGTTGAGGTTGTTGAGCTGGTTTATCTTGCTTAGCTTGTTGAGCAGGCGGAACCTGTTGAGGTTGTAGAGCAGGCTGAACTTGTTGAGCTTGTTGGGCTGGCTTATCTTGCTCAGGTTGTTTTGCTGGCTGAATCTGTTGAGCTTGTTGAGCAGGCTGAATCTGTTTAACTGGTTGATCCTGTTGGACATGCTCTGCTGGGTTTGCTTCTTTTAAAAGAAGATAAAAATATATAAGACATACAATTATTTATATATATTAGAAACACAACATAAAAGCGAAGCGGTGCGACTGACATGAGTTATATTTACTCTGAGCATTGTATGTCAAGCTAGCAAGATGTTTATAGTTCCTAGTTCCCTAATCCAACCGAATCTTATATATACCTTCTTAGTTTGCAAAGAAACGTCTTCATGCATTACTCCTTGATTGGCCAAATAAACATTAGAAAGCAAACATAAATAATATATGACTAGCAGAAACGATTATTAAATGATCAATAAATAGGATCAATAAGTTCCCTTATAATAACAATGTGGTTGGTCTCTCTACCATGCATAAGTCTCTGATAGTTAGAATCACAAAAACTTAAGTTCTTGGCCTTGAAAGTGTTTGCAATGTTGATATCCAGATATTTTGAATAATACAATGGAACTTTACAAAGTTTTTGACAACTAATTATTGCTAGAATACTATCTTTTTTAGAAACTGCATTTAAAGAATGTTTATGTTTCTTTACTTTTTTACTTGACAAATGTACTACTGACTCTTTGTTCTATCACTACCTAAACTGCCAATGAAAAAGACTGTGTACAGCGGCCGTTTTTATGCTAGAGAGGTTAAAGTCGTTTAGACGCATTTAACGTCTGAGACTTTAAAGTCGTCTTGTGTAAAAACTGGACGCACAAAAGTAGACGACCTTATTTGAAAATAAGAATTGTGAAAAAACGACTAGGCTCTTTTCTCGGAAGACACTCGACACGAGTTAAAGCATAAACGCGTCCTAGTTTACGACGTCCCGTCTTTAAACCAGACGACTTTAACGTCTGAGACGTTAAATTCGTTTGTTGACGCATTTAAAAGAAAACGTTAAAGTCGTCAGACATTAAAGTCGTCTGCCTTATGTACCGTTTTTATGCTAGACGTTAAAGTCGTCTTAAAACGACTTTATCGCCTCAGACGACTTAATCGCCTCAGACGACTTTAACGCCTCAGACGACTTTATCGCCTCAGACGACCTTATCGCCTCAGACGACTTTATCGCCTCAGACGACTTTATCGCCTCAGACGACTTTATCGCCTCAGACGACTTTAACGCCTGTAGCATAAAAACTGCCCGTACTGTCCGTTATTTTTACTTACCTGGTTTCTGGGCTGCTGGTTGATCGAGAGTGGCGACTTGTCCTTTCTGCACAGTCAACGTCTCCTTATTCTCACCTTCAATCACCTCAACCTTTTAAAATACATGAATTACACTTATTTGGTTTCACCTCATGAATGATGCCAATAGACCGTGTTTTTTAAGAAGAAAAATTAAGAGATAAGGATAGCCAGTGGGCTCATAGATTGAGAACTGTTCCTCCGGGTGGGCTTAATTCCAATGTCATTTTTTATTCGCAGAGTAAATGGTCGCACGTACGAAATTAGTTTTGTATTTATTCTATTATATATATTATATAGTTTTGTATATATTGTATTATATATATATACTGCACAGAGTCACATTTAGTAAGATCCTGACGAGTGGTTAAAACCACGAAACAAATTTGTGGATCAAAAAGTTTTTGTCTATTTATTTATTTATTTATTTATTATCTCTCTTTCTCTCGTAAATCAAAGTACAAATTATTTCCTTATTGAACAAGTAAAAGTTCGATTACTTGTTAATCGTCTACATAAAAAATTTGTCGGAGAAAATGTTAAAAAGTAACGGTGACAACATGCATGATTGTTTATGCGTCTTCACTTTAATTTATTCCATTTTTCATTTCATATATTTCATCTCTTTTCACAGGTTAACAGTATAGCTATAGTTAAGTCTTATTTGAAAAAATAAATGAATAAATAATTAAAAAGAAAACCAAAGGAGAATGAAAAGAGAAGGAAGAAAAGAAACTACAACGAAAATATCTAAACAAAAAATACTAATACTGCGCTGGAAAGCAACGCTGAAGATACTTTTTGAAGACTTTTTTGGATGTTTTTGAACGAATAGATAAAGGAATATTATTCCAAAAATAATTTCCTTAAATGGTTCTAAATGATGTTCTACAGATAATTATTCATTGCTTGCACTTCGAGTGAGATAACTATGTTGCTCAGTCACCATGGAAAAATTATATTTAGTAGTTTTGCTATTATGAATAAGATCATAAAACAGTAAACACGTATGTAGTTTTACAATATCAGACAGTGTGCTCACTTATTTTCTGTTGGCTCACAAAAGTCATGGAACTGCTTCGACTTGCAAAATCTTCCCGGCCTGTCAACCGTAGTCGACAACAAGTAAAATCGCTCGAACTTCGTAGAAGAATTTTGAAATCTTTGATTTGTTATAGCTATCTGTTAAAAATATATCTGTAGCCACGAAAAGGCAAACAAATACTGAGGGTTATGGAAGGAGCTCTTTCAAAGATTTTTCTCCTGCGGAGCTCGGTGGTAGAAATTGTAACTGCAAAAAATTACAAATTTCTGCACAGAATTCCAAATTTTTGCAAATAATTACAATACAATTGCATTGCTTTTGACCAATCAGAATCAAGTAATTTTCTAATGTATAAAGTTATCTAAGAATTTCACTAAAACTGTCTATTCTATTGGAACTTTGAAGAATACACGCTATATAAGTTATTACTATCATTATTATTATTATTATTTGGCAGTGTCAACTTAAGTATGCCTAGACATAATTACGTTAAGTCGGGCAGGCTAGCTGTAACCGACGAAACAAAACCTATAAATATATATTTACATAGCTAAAACTATATATCTAATTTTTTACATTCTTTTAAGAAAAAAACAGTGTCCATATCTGTTCGTTATTATTATTATTATTATTATTATTATTATTATTATTATTATTATTACTATTATTATTACTAATTATAGGAAGCGATTACTCCAACCTTAGGCTTGTCACTGTACTTGGAACCTTTCTTTGGAACATCTATTTCAATATTTTCTATCATCGGTTTGGTAATATTTTGTTTTAACAGAATCAGAGGCTTCGCGCTGCCAGGCTTCAAGATTCGGATTTCCTGAGTCTGGGGTACACCATTTTTGAGCAGTGGTTTCACTTTGATGGAATACTTTGCTTTGAGCGGATGATCTCCCTGCTCTGGGGCGACTAGTTCAGATTCGAGGTTGCCCTCTTCCACCATCTTTTTCACTGCGTTTGGTTTGAGAGTCTTGGTATCAGCCATGTCATTGGCTGAAATCAAACGGTTACATTATTTTCTTAAAAAATTAGCAATAAAATAATTTAGGCTAATCTTGTAATGTTGTTGCTGTTATTGACGCATTTTAACCAATCGATAACGTCATGGTTGGTGTTTTACTCTATCTCAGTAATACTGTTAGACCCATTGAAAATGACTGTGACTTCATAACTATGTTGCTATTGTAAATCAGATGAAAGACAGAGAAATAACATATGGGAACAGACACATATTACTGTATAAGGGGTGGCGAATGGTAAATGGGAGACTTTGCTAGAAGGATAGACTTTTGTTTGTTTTTTTTGCGCGCCTGAGACATTTTGACCTTTTAGGTTACGATCCCAAGACGCATTGAAATATGAAATGTTTGTAAGCCTTCGTATGAAGTAATTAACTCATATAAACGTGCATGTGTATATAAAAAGCTAATGAAACTGTTGAATGAATCAGCGTTTGGTATCGAATCTGCCAGCATACAAGAACTAAAGAGCTAAATAGATTATTAAGCGCCAGTATGCTCTTGGCAATGATCTGAAAGTTGCAATGGTTATTATAATTCTGTTAACGTAACTAGAAGATGTCATTTATATGAGAGCAAAACAACGACGACTACAAGACTTCCTCGTGCAAAAATCGAGACATCGATTTTGCGAGTTGCACGTAATTATAGAAAAAAACGAGACTGCGAGGATCGCGAAATTCCACTACAATTTTAAAGAACCATTCGTCACCGCCAGGTTTATACACTGCATGTTTGTTGTCACTCGATTCCGCAGAGCTTTTTAATAAGTCAAGAAACTGACTGGCTCATCCGTTAAAGGCTGGTAGGGTGAGTTTTATTAACCAAACAGTACCTGTGATTGTATAATAGAGATTTTGTTACATGTCAACAAAAAACATAAAAACGCGTCAGAGATTAATAGATTATCAGCCTAAAATTTTTGTTTTTTACATTAGCTGAGCATTTCACTATAATTTTGATAGAGTTTTGCATTAGTTTAATATTTTCTATACGTTTGGTAGAGCCTTCTATTAGTTTAATGTTTCATTATAATTAGCAGAGTTTACTATTAGTTTAATATTTTGAATATTATATAAGTTTGGGAGAGATTTGTACTGTGGCGGATCTAGGGATTAGCACTGGGTGCCTATGCACCCCAATTTGGCACAAAGAACACTACAAATTTACGTCGTGCAAGTGCGAAAGATTAATCAATGACCTCGCACGTCTAATTAAGCATTAGAGCACAACTTTCTACGATTTTATTGGCGAAATAGAGCACGCGTGATGTGGGAGAGACACGAGAACGTTGTAACAGTACGAGCCGCAGGCAAGTGATTTTACACTGTTTAGAGTGTCTCTCCGAACATCACAAGTCCTCTATTTCGCCGATAAAGTCGTAGATATTGTCCACTAATGCTTTTATGATAGAGCAAAACAAGCGGCAAACCAAACAAGCGACCA
Source organism: Zoanthus sanctaehelenae (assembly GCA_028564885.2). NCBI lineage: Eukaryota > Metazoa > Cnidaria > Anthozoa > Zoantharia > Zoanthidae > Zoanthus > Zoanthus sanctaehelenae. Next base: position 22,650 of record JAOTRI020085830.1, read on the forward strand.
TGACTTAGCGGTGTAATAAAGCATAAATTTGAACCAATCAGAGCGCGCGTTATATCGTAGCTCTATTGTGTTTTCACACAATCCCATGAGACACAAAAGATAATAAACATAGCGGCCATATTGCGGTATAAAACAAAAATAATAATCAAAATTCTTTTGTTAAGAGTACCCCAGCATGGCTGCCGTGACGTCAAGTGAAAACGCTCTATATGTTTGATTTTTAACTGTTGCCATAAAACATCCATACGTAAACTTATCACTTAGAACAATCATAGCTACCAAGCGTGTAGACCATTTTGGTATAGGCTAATTACTGTCTTTAGTTTTTACACGCAATATTCTTACGGAGTTATGGACTGCAGCCTTAACCCTTTATAAAATAGCTTGATGCATAAAACCCTTGTAAAGTTCACCATACAAAAATTGGGCTTGCTGTGCATTTCCGTTTGACAAACGAATATATTATTGATCTTCTGGATTTAAATCACTGAGCTAGCTCATTGTATCTTTTGGATATAACGAGTTTGGTTGTCAAGTATGTATTATTCTTCTATCTTCTCATGCAATATATCTAATTCGCCGATCCTGTGATAATTTGTCTATTCCAAATGTTCCATACATACGTTACTATTTTAAAATTATATGCATCAAGCCACCGCTTGGCTGGAATAGCTAACTGCGAGAAGTGTTAAGTCATTTCTTGTATGTTTTAATTACTTTCTTAGTAAAACTTGATACTTGTGCATCCCAAAACCAAATTCCTAGATCCGCCCTTGTTGTAATAAGTGTGGTAAAGTCTTGAGTTAGTTTATTAGCCTTGTGTTACTTACATTTTGTTTTGTTTAGTTAAGTGTTAGTTTATTTTGATATAGCGTTATTAAGCGTGCAATTAATGTTACTGCCACTTACGTTTGCAAATACCGCATCTCTTAGGGCAGTTAGTTTGAAACCAAGTTTCATTGCAAGCGTTGAACACAAAGCCACATTGTGGGTAGATATCGTCACATAAAACCAGGAAAGGGAATTTCACTGTTGGGTGCGTTAACCTTGGATTAGTTTAGAGTTTTAAAAGAAACAAGTTATCTCAGTCAAAACTAAGCAGAATAACAAAGAGGTTGATAAACAGGAAGGGTTAAAGAAGAAAAATAAAAAAAGAATTAGAATGAATGGGTAAGTAGGTAGAAGGGATGAGAAGGAAAAGAAAAATGAAAAAGTCTGGTTTAGTTACATTATATACGTGCTAAATGAGCTCGAGGATTAACTGGGCTTATTTTCAGACTTCAGTATCATTCTTTACCCCCAACAATCCCCTTTCAAAATATCTCAAACTTTATCATCACGCCACAGTATCTGCTAAAATACAAAAGCGTCAAATTCAGAAATGTAAATTTTTTAAATGAAGAGATTCATGAAAATAAAATCAGATTATCCAGCTTAATACAAAATCCAGTGACTAAAATTATATTTTACTACATTGCGTTTTTTTCGAAAATAAAAATCGACAAAAACTTTAGAATTAAATCAAATCCTGAAACATATTTTACATGCCTTTAGGAGGTTTCTTGAATTCTTTGGGATCAACTTTGACGCAAGGTGGTTTACACTCAAATTTGGGACAGTTAGGGTGGCAGTCATCATTAAGTTTTGCCTGATCCGCCTGTGCATTTTCTTGAGTTGCAGCTGTCAGATAGTAATTAAAAAACTATAGTGAGAAAAAAGACCGCTTTCCTTTTCATGATGATTATTTGACTAAGATAATGACAATGATGTTGAGGGCGATGATAGTGGTGTTGATAAACTGATGATAGTTATGAAGAAGATGATGGTGATCATGATGATGTAATTGAGTTGATGATGGCAATAATAATGTTCAGATAATTATGATATCTATAATAATGATGAGCATGATAAAGATGATAGCTATGATGAAAACAATTATGGTGTTCATAATATCATGATGATGAGAACGATAATTATGATGATGATGATGATAATTTCAAAAATGATGATATCTAATGATAATGATAACTATTGTGATGATGATAATTATGATGATCATGACAATTCGGATGATGATGATGATCATGATGATGATGGTAACTATGATGATAATGATAATTATTAAAATGATGATAAATATGATAATGGTGATGATGATGGTAATGATGATGGTGGTGGTGATGATGATGATGATGATGATGGTGGTGGTGGTGATGATGATGGTGGTGATGATGGTGGTGATGATGATGATGGTGATGATGGTGCTGCTGCTGATGAAGATAAAGATTATAGGGCAACGATGATGAGGTGGTGGATTTTGATGAAGATTATGGTGATGCTGATGAGTTGGAGGAATAATAAAAAAAGAGTTAGAGAATTGTAATAAACAGCAGATGAGAAAATTTTAAATACTGTTTGAACCTCAAACATTGTAATTCTTGGTCAACGGATTGTTTAACTGTATTAATATGTGCAATTTAACGTTTGTGTCTAGACTAAAACACGCTATCAATAAAAACATCTTAATAAAAAATAAATATGGAGAGGTTTAACTAACATTTAACAGCCTTCCTTCCTTATTTAAAACGTTAGTATCTAAATCAAAACTGACTCATATCAACCATATGTAATTCAATCCACTTAGCTCTGGTATAAAGATGTAAGCTATTTCTCCACATAATTTTAGTATCTGATCGTATGTGACCTTTGATTACAGATCTTTTAAACACGCTTGAGAGTAATTTAGCTAATCCATTTCAAAAACACACCATTTAACGTTGACATATTAGTATTACTGATGATAATTTTTGAGGTTCTAACTCACGCTGTGCAGCTGTGTTCTGCGGGGCGGCCTGTGTATTAGATGCTTGTGGAGCAGCCTGTGTGTTCTGTGCTTGTGCAACAGCCTGCTGGGCAGGAGCCTGGGCTAGAGTCTGAGTGGCAGGCTGAGCAGTCTGCTGCACGGTAACACTTTCAGCTGCTGGAGCCTGGGACTGTTGAGTTATTGGTTGAGGGGGAGCTAGGGCAGGAACGTACGCTTGTGGAGCAGGAGATTGGGCGGGAGTTGCAACAGGAGCCACTGACTGGGTATTTTGTTGAACGGCAGACGTTTCAGGGGAAACGGTTTGGCCGATCGCAGAAGCGGGAGCCTGAGCCTGAGTCGTGGTATTTGCTTGGTCAGCGACCACATTTTGTTGACTGTTGCTTGTTCCTGAAACCTAACGTGTACGTAATGAAACTGTTATAATTATCAAGATTATAAATTAAAAATCAAGATATTTGCCATCTGGTAACATGGTTCCGACTAAAATTCTCCTCCAAAATTTGAACATTTTTACAAAAATTTGGTGTCTCTTCTATGAAAAGTAGATTTTAGTTTTCTTCACAAAAGACTTTAAAATTTATGAATACTCTCGTGTAAGCTATAAGCACAATCGCGATACAATAATTATAATAATATATTAATAATGATAATAATAATTATTATTATTCTATAATTATTATCATTATCATTATCATTCTCATTCTCATTAATATTATCATTCTCATTCTCATTAATATTAATATTATTATTAAAAGCAGTTTTTCTATTGTTGTTATTATTAGTTTCAAAAGATTAAAGAAGAAACAGTTTGGTGATATATTTTAGAACTAAGACAACTTTTTCGAATTACCGAGTCATATGTTGCATATATGCATTGATCATCTTAAGATGATGGTAAGTGCATTGTTTGTTAAGTGAGTGCTGTTGCCATTTAAAGTAAGTTGCTAACTTGATTTTTAATTGATAAACTGAAGGGGCCAAATCCAAAATAATGAAGCAGCTCTAGGTGCAAAGACTCTGCAGTACATATTTCATCCCGAGACACAACCAATCCTGGTCCTCCAAATACCTAAATGATATTACAATTAACTTGAGCATTTTAGCGACCGGGCCGGCCTACAGCAACAAAAACAAAAGTTGCCACTTATGTCTCACGGAAAAACTTTATTTAATTAGAGCTAGAAAGTCGTCCTTTTTAAACAAAAGATCTGAACTCATCTCTAAATGCCGGCCACGAGAATAGTATAAACAAAGATGAAGAAACAACAACTACAGATTAATCTCGACAAGCCTGTTAGCTCGTGAGACGTGACGGCTCACTCGTCAGGAGACTCATCACATATAAATGCATACAAGTAACAAAAGATAAAAGGTGAACAACAATTAAGCGTGCCTAATTACAATAAAACAATAAAAAACGGGAAACTAAGACTAAGTGTTAATGTTAATTGTTACGCAGCAGTGCTTTCTTTCTATGGCGGCAGCGAGATACAAAAATATATATATACAAATATACAAATATTGTGTACATGGAGGCACAGAAAAAATGTTTTATTTCTTTTATAAAATATTTATTCCATTTTCAGGACTCTGAGAAAGAGAATTA
>JAOTRI020085831.1:0-16380 GCA_028564885.2 Zoanthus sanctaehelenae
GTAAACTACCCACACTATCAAGAGGAGCTTCAACAACAGATTGATGAAGTTGTTGGGCGTGACAGACTTCCAGGTACGATTGTGTGACAGTAGCTATATCGTGTGTTTGTATATAAACCTACTAACGGTCTTATACACACATCCTGCATTCTGATTGGCTTCTATTGATAGAGCTCTGTTTGTGATTTGCTACTAGTAGAGAAAAGATGGCGGATCAAAATAGTAATTGAACCCCGTTTTGCTATAATAACTGAGTATTTCAAGGATAATATAACTAGTAAATCTTTTTTTGACTTACAAGTAGGTTTATATTAAAACAACTTGACCACTCGGTCTCATGTACTATACAAGTTTTAAGAGCCTCGTGGGTTGTTGACAGGTAGTCCGTTCGTCATCAAGCTGTAATTATTAATAATTAATAGCTACATAATTATATTTTAATTTTTGTGGGTAAACTAGTTCCTGTATCAAGAGAAACTTCAACAACAAAGTGACAACATTGTGTAGCCGCAGTCAGACTTCTAGTTGCGATTGTATGACAATATTATTTTATTTTTTTTAACATTGGCAACTATTTTATATTCATTTGCTTTTTATCTTTTTAACTATATTATATGCAGTCAATGCAAGCATAAAAACTACGCACCGATATTGTAAAGAGGACATGGTGTTTTGAATACGGGTTTTTGCAAAGCAAAAATGATGTAAGCATCATCATCTCCATTATTGCCTCCATCATTACCATCATCTACATCATCTTTTTCCTCTTCGTCTTCATCCTCCTCCTTATCCTCTATCACGATCACCATCACCACCATCATTTTCTCATGCTGCTTTTTCGTCTTTATTATCGTCTTCATCATCATCATCATCCTAAATTATCGTCTTCGTCATCATCTTTATGATTATCGTCATGACCATCATTATCCTAATTATCATCTTCGTCATCATCTTTATGATCATTATCATCACCATAACTATCCTCATTAACAACTTCGTCATCATCTTTACGATCATCATTATGACCATCATTAGCCTAATTATCATCTTCGTCATCATCTTTACGATCATCATCATGACCGTCATTAGCCTAATTATCATCTTCTTCATCATCTTTACGATCATCATTATCCTCATTATCATCTTTGTCATATGTTTTGATCGTCATATGTTTTGATCATAATCGTCTTCAACATGACCATCATCATCATTATCATCATCATTGTTTAACGTCACTGGTATCTCGTTCCTAGAGATACACGTGATATCTATATTTATATCTTTAGCGATGTTTAATCTCCTCGTGTCTTCTGCCACTACTTTACTACACTACTATTTAACGGCTTTCCACCTCCAGTAGCATTACTTTTCTAATTATATATCTGCTCATCTCATCCTTACGCTTTACTGGACCAAACTATCTAAAGCTCGTTTTTCCTAGTCTATGTTCAAGCTTCTTCACCCTTCATCATTTTCAGACGTCTTCCTTTGTAATTGTTTTCAGCCATCCTACTTAGTTTAAGAGATTTAAGATTTGCAGTTTTCGTATTTTACTGTGAGATATGTATCAGGTGAATGGAGCTAAATAAAGCTCACTAGCATAAGAAAGTTAATCGTCATTACTAAATATAATTCAGGGCTCTTAGATCTAATCTTAGTTAAATGTAGAGATAGACTCTAACCTCTTCTACCTCTCATTTTACAGAATTGGAAGATCGTCCGAATTTGCCGCTTGTTCATGCCTTCATTATGGAGTCCCAGCGGCTCGGTAATGTTGCTGAGGCAACAATTCCACATACGGCCAGAAAAGACACCACACTTTGTGGTTACCGCATCCCCAAAGATACCATGATAATGGTAGATTTGGTGGCCCTTCATGTTAATTCATCCTGCTGGGAGAATCCCGACGATTTCAATCCCTACCGTCACATCGACTCTGACGGGAAGCTGATTACCAATCAGGGAAACTGGTTACCTTTCTCAGCTGGACGCCGAGTTTGTGCTGGTGAACCGCTGGCCAAGATTGAGTTGTTTTTGTTTCTCACCATCATGCTTCAAGAGTACACTTTTCTTCCTGAAGAGGGGAAACCCCCTCCGAGCCTTGAAGGGGAGAGAGTGAGTACGCATGCTCCAAAACCTTATAAGATTCGAGTGGCTAAAAGAAAGTAGTTTTTTGTTCAAAGCTCAAGTCAAGAACGAAAGCTTTAAACAGTTCCTGCCATTGTTTATGTATATAGTAGTTAAGTTTTATCAACAAGGCATACGAAAGTTATTTACAATTTAAAAAACCGTGTTAGTAAGTCTTAGTAAATAGTCGTACTTACATAACCCTGCATACTGCCTGTATGAAAGAGATGAGTACTGTATTGGCAAAGATACATACTAGTGGCCTGCACATGCAATAATCGTTTGTAATTCTATAATTATTTTGGAAGAAATGCTTATTCAATCCTTATCTTATCAATATAATTTAGTTTCCAAGTTTTGCACTCGCATACCTGTCATTTTCCTTGGATAAACCAGGAGTTTTAATAAATCTTCATTCTAAATACAGTATATATTTGAAGCCTCAATGATTAATTACAACAACAATACGGGCTTACGGAAAGATAATATTTTCTTAGATACAAGTTACAATAATTGTACAGTGTTTGAATTTGCCTTTCGGGAGAAGCAACAAACGAAATTCAATTCCCAAAACAGAGCATTTTGAAATTCTGAAAAATGTGGTATTGAAGTTTTCACTTTATCTTTTGTCACTAGCGCCCAAAGGATTCAAAGCCTCAGATCCATTTTTCTCCTCCAAATTATGTTGAGGGATTGAACAAACAAATTTAAAACGTTATCAAGCTGATGTTTTGTTGAAACATTTTTTGGTTGAATAAAGGGTGCGTTTGAAATATTTAAGCTAAAAAGAACACCTAACGCGATTTCAAATAAAAGTGAACTAAATATGAAAGGATAAAGTAATTACGAAGGCTAATAAAATGTCCAAAAAATAAAGCCGGCAACTAAGGCGCTTTTCCAGTTTTTTTTTGTTTTTCCCTTGATTTTATTTGTTAATTATCTCCGCTTATATAGTTGCTTTCTCGGTCAGAATTTTTATCCCAGCTGCTTAACAAAGACAACAGGACCAGTGAAACCAGCAGCTACTTGAAAAAAGGCGATAGCAGGGCGCAGACGCACGGTGCTTACTGGACTTTAGAATTTCGACGATGATTATGACGCAGAAGGAAGAGAAGAAGAGACGACATTAAAAGACTGGATCACGAGCGGCAGACATTCCAGTATGCATTGCATGGTAAACAATTGAAGAAGATGCGTTCTTGATTTAGTTGGATATATTGACTGTCCTCTTACCCTTTCGTGCACAATTTTCCTTAAGGCCACTCTCTACCCTATGGGCGTTTTTTCGCTTCTTTCAGTAACATTTTTGATAATATCTCCGTCATTATTTTGAAAATCGGAAAAAACGATTATCACTTTACAGATTGAGTAAAAAGGAAGCCTCGTAAATATTTTCAGATTTTTCGGATGAGATTTGTGGGAGGTTTTTTAAGTGTAGTTTCAGTTAAGGGAAATTTGAATTTGGGTGAATTTTAGTGAATTTTGGTGCTGGCACTAGCACTGCCCTTACACTAGCCTCTGCATCAAAGGGGCTATTTGGAACCAGCTTATCAATGCAAGACCGGTATTATATTTTGACAAAAATGGCACAAGCCGACCAAACTTCTAGTTCTGAGTGTTCATTTATTCTTTTTTCCCAACGCAGACGAACGCATTAGGAAAAAGTTTTTATTTGGGCTAAATGACTCTTTTTGCGGCGTCAGTTTCGGGAAGACATCTTTTACTTGCAGAGACGGTCAGCGAAAACCAGAAAGCTCTCCTTTCAATCGAGCCTTTGTAGTAAGTCAGACCATTTCTTTTGAAGCAGCACAACAAACTAAAGAAATATTAACCAACAACAACATTGAGGAATAAGTTCTTTACAACACCGGAACAAAACACAAAAGCTTTCGAAGGCCTTCGGGGAAATCCACATAATTTAATGTTCCACTCTAACTTTTACCAAGAAAAATGCTCAGCTCGCAAAAAATCTTGCAATTACTGCCATAAAACCGGCCATACTTCGAACATATGTCAACAGGCAGCAAGAGACAACAAAACCTTGAGATTAGCATCCCAGAAATGAACCTCATCAGGCCTTGAACAAAAGCACTTGTGTCTTTTACAGCAGGAAGAGAGGTTGTCCTACAAAGTACTAAAAATACTGCAGGACCACTGCTACAATTCTTTCAGGGTGCCTGTACTTTTACAGACCTAGATCAGCAGACTTCTTTAAAAGACATAAAATAATCAAAATAAATTCTGCAAGCTGATCTATACGACGAACAAGAGGCTAGACAGTACAAAAATGAAAACAAAAATCAAATCTATACTGGGCAAAGTAAATTTTTGCTTTCATTTTTAAATTGTATAGTCTCTAATTCGCCGTATAGATCAGCTTTCAGAATTCATTTTAATTATTTGTTGTCTACGAAGCCGAGGTTCCATCCAGTATAATAATTGCTTCACAATCCAAGATACCGAACAAATTTGCTCCCAGCTTTCCAAGGTCACTTCATCCTTCTTAATCTAGCAAACCCTGATTTTAAGTACACCATACAGATTCCTTTTCAATTAAATTCTGCCACCTCTTGCACTGCGTTACAGGCCAAATACCTTGTCAACATGCCGTGCGCCAAGTTACAATGTTATTTTTCTCTTATTTCTTTCTATATATCTACATAACCAACGCATTTCAATTACATTAATCTACACATAAGACCATATATGGGTACCTGAAATTTACGGTGTTTAACTTACCTATAGAGAAAAATATTGCCCTGAGAACCCTTAAAGTTACCATCTACATAACATTATCCAGCGTGGTTGGCCCGCTTGTGGTGTAGTGGTTAACACGTCGGACTAGTAAACTGTAGATGTGGAGTTCAATTGCCAAGGGCTATAAATGTTATTTTCCTCTTATTTCTTTCTATATATCTACACACCGAACGCATTTCCATTACAAGTTACAACCAACCAACACAGTGATCATGTCTTAATCCAGCCCTCCAGTCAACCCAATGGGTCAGATGAGCCTCCACGCCATTAGAGGAACCTTTTCATACAGTCTTCGAGTAGTAAACACAGATTAACCAGCCCTGCTCAGCACGGAGACCGATAGTAAAGGTCTTGGAGTACCGTAAATGATCTATTTAACGCCACTCTCTATTAAACGCCTCGTATCCAATAGACACCCAGGTCAAAGTAGCATTTTCAGTTAGACGTCCCTGTTTGTCACTTAATTTCTGTTGTTCACTTGTTTGCAGAACATTGTGTAAACAGTAATTACCATGCTTATCTGTCGATATATATTATAGATATTACACGAGGATTGTGCAATGAAAGTGAAGAACCTATGACTTGTCTTCACGACTGTCGTAATAGTTACTTGACATTGTTTTGTTAAACTGCACTAATTGTACGTAATTTTTTAAAATATCGTTGGAAAAAGAGATGCCTCTTATCTATTAGACGCTCCCCTAACACTTAAAATTAAGTAAACGCTCACTACTTTAAGTAGATTATTTACGGTAGTTTTCTTTGTATTCAAATTTGTCACAATATCGATGGGTGACCCTTGCTGTCGAGACCTTTTATATTTAGGGTACCGGACTTTGGCTGTGTGCGTGTGAATAAATTTGATGCAGCTGGGAATGAGCCTATGGCTGAGCATTGAGGTGGCTTATCAACTATAAAACAATTTGTTATGGGCAATAATGTAAGACAAATCATGAGTATATCCATCGTCAACCAATCTCAAAATTGGGGAGAATGAATGCTTCCTTAGATACGTACAGAAAAACGTGCCAACGTGTCAGAGTTTTTGAGCCAACTCCTTTGATATTAAATATGGTTACAAGTCCGGTAGCAAGAACCAACCAACACAAAACAAGAAAAATAAGCATATGCTTAGGCCTCGATCAAACACCGCAGAAAGCTAGCTGTTCGTTGACCAAAATACACAATCTCAACGCTGGAGGAAAACTAGCACAAATTACATGATATGAAATACCTAATCCTAAAACTGACGTGAAAGAAGCTTTTAAGAACATTTTCCTCACTTTTAGATCATGCGCATGCCTGGGCCTGGTTCCACAAAACTCCGATTAACTTAATTCTGGATTAAGACAAAATTCACAGACGACCTGTTTTTTCATAATTATATAGCTTTGTGATGCTTACCAAATTCTGCTCAGTTATACCAATAAAGAAACTTGTTAAATCCAAAATTCCAGCCCAAAGCAAAGCTATAGAAGGTAGGAAACAAAAACATTGATTACAAAATTAATCCTGGGTTAACACTTATCTGGTTTGGAGGAACTGGGCCCTGATGACAACTATCTCAACACCATGCCTCCTACACGGGTGGACAAGATTACCGTTCAGAATATCATCCACATCAGAGGAGAGGCAACGAAGGGTTCATACAGTTTTGGAAGACCTTCAAATAATCAGCATCGTCAATGGTGATTGATCATCGATCGTCCACGTGGCGCAAGCAAGAGTAGGCCATAATCAAAAGTTGATTACAGTATTGGAGTGTTTCGGTAAACACCATGCCTAAATAAATGTCAATGAAATAAAATTGCTGGTCCGCAAGGCTATTTTCATGAACCACATTATCACCACCGAGGGTCTCCATCCAAACCCTGCTGTCATTGAAGCTATCCTTAACATGCCATCCCAATCGATAAAGAAGGAGTCGGCATGTTTTTGGGAACGACAAACTACCTCAATAGATTCTGTCCTCATGAAACTGAGCAGCGTCACTCATCCCCTCCGCAATCACAAGATGGAAGATGCAGCCTTTCTATGGTCAACACAACACCAGAAAGCCCTAGCTAGACGAAGCTAAAACTCATGCAACGAGAGCGCCATGTTTAGCTTATTACAATGTAAGCTTCCCCGTTGTCATTCAAGTGGATGGTTCTGACTACAGGCTGGGTGAGGCCCCTCGACAACTTACCAAGCTCCTATATTACAAAACCTGCAACGAGACGTCTGTACAACCAGTACCATACAGCTTAATAACTCCTCTTACTCCTGGCTGAACAAAGATACGCACAAATCGAGAAAGAGTCGGCCTTGCAGTCCTGGAAGCAGTTAACAAATTTGATCAACGGCTACTCGGCTAAAGTCAGACATTACTGTTCACACCGACCACCTACCACACCAGTCAATCTTTCAGAAAGAATTTTTAGCAGCACCTAAATGACTCTAAAGTATGGTGCTTTTCTTACGTTAAAGCTTGAAGGTCCTCTTCAAGCAAGGCCAAGCTCCTTGTCAGAGCCACGACAAACACATTTATGAAAGTGACTCATTTCAAGTCTTTAGATGACACGTAGCCCAAAAAGATCCAACCTCACCGAGTCTTACTGACATAAACCGTGACCAGATGGAAAGTTAACATCAGCTCATTATTCACATTTGGTCATTAACTAAAGAGCATCCACCTACTTGTCCAACTCCTACCCTTTTGGAACTACGTACAAGGACGAATTCAATGTATATATAGCAGAAGGCCTCTTCCTGAAGTCCAAGTCGAGCATTTGCCCCCAACTGAGAAAACTAACTAGCTGTAAACTAGTTTGAGTTGCGTCAGTGTTTCTAAAGAAACACTTTAGTAATAATAGGTGAAATTATACACCGAATAAAAGAAAAAAATACTTACTGACGTTTCGGACGTTAGTCTTTTGTCGGAGTAAAAGAAAGGGAAGCAAAAACTGTGGTTTTAAATAGGCAGAGAGAAGAGAAACTAGCCAATAGAAACACGGTAGCCATGGAAATTAAGAACAACAACGATGAGAAAAAACATAAAAATGAATGAATTAGAAAAAAGTGAAGAGTTTATTCATCCCATAGGGATTAAGTGTATCCAATCGTTGAATGAGTCGCATCTCTTTGGTTTTGCAGCAAACGCTAACGAAAGATAAGCCAAAAACATTGAAATCCGAAATAGAGTGGTTAAACGAATTGCAGTGCCAGGAAACTGGTTAAGTTGAATCGTTGTTGCGAACATCATAAAGATGTTCGCAAATATACGGTCACCTCAACGGCGGCCAGTTTCATCAATATATAAAAGATTACAACGAGAACATTTGATGCAGTAAACAACATTAGAAGTAATACAATCAAAATGGTCAATTATATTAAGTGATGATTTGAGACCATGATGTGAGTGTGAGCGACAATGTAGGGACAAGTAGTATAAATAGGACGAGAACTAAGAAACGGGCCAGGTTCTTTAAAAGAGTGAAAAGCGCCTTTGACTAAAAAAGAGTGAAGATTTCGATCGCGCTTGAAAGAGAAAAGTAGGCGTTCATTAAAAATATTAGAAGTGTTAGAATCGGATTCTAGCATATTAAGCCTATTTATTAACCGTAATATTTCCTTATTTCTTTTAAAGGGATTTATATTTTTGGGGACTAATTTTAAAAACTGGGGCTTGGATTTTTGGGGGGACAGAGAATAATTTTATGATTTACTAATTCCTCTTTTGCACCTACCATCCCTTACCCTAGTTAATCTATCTTTTTATCTATCTTCGAAATTTTCTAACTTTTTCTCTTGTACAAATATCATACCTGAGATGTCCACGGCAGGATACACAAATCAGTATAGTAATTAAGAGATTTATATTTTTGGGGACTCAATCTCAAATCTGGGTCTTGGATTCTTTGGGGGTCATAAAAGATTGTAAATAATTTTATAAATTTACTAATTCCTCTCTTTTGCATCTCCCATCCCTTACCCTCCACTTCCCCTTTTCTCTCTATCTTTCTATCTATCTACTTAATTTTTAACTTTTTCTTCTTGTACAAATATCATACCTGCGATGTCCACGGCAGGATACGAACTCTCACTGTTGTGTGTCCAACCTCTCTATAGTCCGCCGTCCTTACCACTGAGCTACTGTGGCAATTGCGATGTCAGTTACCATTTTCATTTCGTTATAACCAAACCCTAACCCTAATCTAACATATCACTAACCCTAAGCAGGCTCTCAAGAGATTCAAACCCTCATTGTTGAGTGTCCAATCGCTCTCTAGTCTGTGACACTTGGCATTTCAGCTACCATCCTCATTTCGTTATAACCAAACCCTAACCCTAATCTAACATATCTCTAACCCTAAGCAGGCTCTCAAGAGATTCAAACCCTTACTGTTGAGTGTCCAATCGCTCTATAGTCTGTGACACTTGCCATTTCAGCAACCATCCTCATTTCGTTATAATCATAACCCTTACCCTAATCCTAACTATAAGCTGTCCCTAATTTTCATTCTACAATATCTAAAACCTATAACGTCAATTTTAATAACAGTATGCCGGCTCTGAAAATATAGAACGAAAAAATAACCTAGGTTGAAAAAAATAACCTAGGTTGAAAAAATTAACCTAGGTTGAAAAAAATAACTTAACCTGGCTACATTAAGGACTCCAGAATAATGTTTTAAAATCCAATCATGAATCATTGGCCTTTTTTTTCTAATATTGCGCGTACTGAAAGAGTCTCATTTATACACCAGTCAATGTAAACCAAGGCCCCCCGACCCCTGGGACATAGCGGGGAATGTAACATTCCTACAGTGTTACATTTCAACTTTTACCCCGGCCCTCGGGGGAATCTGGACTGTTACTATCCCCGCCCCTAGGGCCCCAGAAACTTTTGAAATATTATACTCTCAGGGACGCATTTTCCTGCATTCTGAAGCACTAAATGGTAAATACGAGACTTGTTGAAAGCATGGCAATTTGTCACTTTATTGGGTTTCCCTAAATAGAAAGCAAAACCAAAGGGCCGCTCAGTAGTCACCCTTTAGAAGGTTCATGGGGCTCTTGCCTCCACTTCAGAAGATTTCGACTCACAATTGTAAGTCCCACAAAAAACATCATGAATCAATTCCGAAGATAATAATGACTTAACGGTTATGTAGCGATAATTTTCTGTATATTTTACAATAACTTTGCGCAAACTCTACGCAAACGTTTCGCGAACTCAAAGCCAGCATCAAACGTGCACATACGTAGTACTACAAAAATACTGGCTGAGATATACCACTAGCACTGCCCAGTTACTGAGCCTACTCCACGTTCACTTGACGTTCGCTTCGATTGCCGTTCATACTGTCAGTATATGCGATTGTTTCTGCTGAATGCGAGGCAGGCTTGCTTGTTTATTGTCTTTATTAACTCATAATGTAAATAGGTACCCTATTTATCAGAATTTACCAGAGTAAAATAGGCGTCTCAAATATAAAAGTTACCGTCGGATGCGACAGACGACGGCTTATTGAACTGTTCCAGAGTGTTGTGACCAGTCCCTCTCTGTCGCGGCTAGAGTTACAGCACCGCTAAAAATCCCCGCTCGGTTTGACAAATTGTTACTGTCCCCGTCCTCCCGGGGAAATACAGCGTTACAAAGGCGTTATTCCACGGTTATGTCCAAGTTACTCCCGCGCAATGTCCCGGGGGTCGGGGGGCCGTGGTTTACATTGACTGGTGCATGGTGCATTAAGAAAGCGTCCTTTTCCGGTCAATTAACTGTTTCGTCCACACAAAACTAGTCGTACTCCAACGGCCAACGGATATTCTCACCAACGACAAATGCATTTACAAATAGTTCTTATGAAACATTCTGAAAAGTTTATTTTTGGAATATGGATTTATAAAGATATGTGAATACCATATGATACATATTTTATCAAATGACCTCTTGTTGTTTTTATTGGGTTGCCTGTTGAGAATTGCAAGGTTTAACCGTTATTTTCAATTACAATAATTTTAAAAGTAATCTGCATTATTAATTTTACATGGATTAAAAGGATTTATTTTCACGCTTCAATTGAATTGTTCAAATATTGACTTTGTTTGCGATAATTAATTATTTTCATATGGATTGTAGAAACAAACGACTAAATCTGAAACATGAAAATCTCTCGCGTGAACAAGCTGTAACAGTCTGTCAACAGTGTGACGTTAAGTGTGACCGGCAAAATTTGGAATTTGGCACTAAATGCCAATTGACCTCGTAAGAAAATGAAGAAAGCTTCTACTGCTGGAATTCAACCTTCTCGAGCACAATTTGTTCGGCAAAAATCAGTCGAGGCTATCCAAAGATGGAAAGGAAGCGAAACAGATAGACAATCTCCTTACAGGTCGAGAAAACACTCGAAAGTTCAATTCTGTTCCGGAACTGTTTTACTGTTTGCAGTTTCAATCGGAGATATTGATGAAGTGAAGTTATTAGTAAAAAGCGATGTTGAAAGTGTGAACTTTCAAAACGTGGATGGTTTGACGCCACTACATCAGGTAATAATTTTGAGTAAATTCTTGAGGGCCAAAGAACTGAGTTCATTCATACACAATTTCTGTTTTCACACATAAACAAAGTTTGTTTGTATCGAGCGAAATTTACGATAGATGGCTTGTAATGCCATTGCTATATACCTATATATACTTGGCCAGATACGATATTAATTCGTATACCATTTTTAAAGAAAAGATTTGCGAGTGCAACTAAAAATCAGTTTTTTATTACTTTGTTGCTGGTGTTTTTATTCTAGTTTCTTATTTCTTCCAGCCTTGTTTTCCAGTAGAAAGTGTTGTGAAAACTTGCCAACATCGTGTTGTTGCCAAGTGTATATTAAATTGGTTCTCAATCTAAACTTCGTTTCGAAAACGTGGAAATGAAAACAAATTTTTATTGCTTATATAATGACTGGATTTTTATGTATTAAAAACGTTTTTTAAAAGAATTGCTGAAAGATAATTGTTGTGGTAAATCTTTAATCAAACCATTAAACCATAATTGCTTCGGGAAAAAATATTTCATCCTGAGACCTTATCACGCAAAGTTAACAATCCATCAATAACTTACTTATATATACTACTTGTATTTGTCCGAGATTGTTTTCATCCAAAAATCATAAAAGGCTATTTTAAATATATAATCACAAAAAAAAACAATTCCTTATTTTTTGTTTGGTTATAAGAAGCTTTTCGATCCTGAAGCCATGCTTTCAATTTAGAAGTTAATGAGTTGTATTCTTGTATATATTGAATCTGCATTGCTTGAATATTCACAATACCATGTTAAAAGTCCTCGTATTGTGGTCGCTGATTCATCTGCACAAGACGCTAGTCTTGGAGAAAAGCTTGTAGTTATTATCTTTAAGCTAATTTTTCCAAACTTTATTATGCACTTCAACATTTTCTTTTCTCGACTCTAATTTCTCGATCAGGAGCTAGCCACTGATGAAGTGGTTTGCAAATTAGGTTGCCTTGTCAATCCTCATTGTTATAAATAGAGCGTCTATGCTAATCCCATTCGCGTTGTTTTCAGGCTTGTATGGATGAGCGATTTGATCTGGTCGAGATACTGATAAATGCGGGAGCAAGATCGAATCTGAGAGACAATGAAGGTTGGACGCCTTTACATGTTGCAGCGCATTGTGGAAGCGTTGAGATTGCTCGGTAACTGGGCAAAATTTTACCTTACAATATATGGAAAGTCAACTTAAAATTTAGATGCATTTAGAAATGTATATATTTATATTGAGTTACAAGACCTTTAACAGTTGAAGACAAACACTTTACATTTAAGACTTGAATGAGAATGGTAAGTGGGTAAGACTATGGAAAAGTTAGCAGTAAATTTGTTAAAAATAGACTTTTTTTCAGTCACGCGGTTTTGGTATAGCATTGAGACAGTTAAAACATATCTTAAGGAAAATTGTTCACTTCTGGAGAAATATATTTGTCTTATGGCTGCAATGGCTATACATTCATTGATCAATCGTTCTCACACATAAATTCTGATATCGATCGACTGAGGAGATGCCGGTATTCGGGTTAGATCATGTTTCAAATCTGCTTCAGAAAAAGAGCTTATTTCAAAATAGTTTTTTCTGCTTTATTTGTTTTCTCATTTGGTAAACTAAAATTAACACAATATCCTTCTTTAGCAGCTTAACTTTTTCGACAAACATCAACTTATATTTCTGTTGATGTGTTGTGAAGGTTACATTTAGCAAGCAGATTTCACACACATCGAGCCATGCATTTCATCAAAGACGGAATTTACAGTTATCAGATCTAAATGGACAACATTACTTTCTATTTACGATTCCGTATGGTACAACAAGTCAGCGGGCTCACATCTTTCAGTCACATTTTTTAAAAATCAAATAACAAATATAGAGGATATTGCATGGGCGCACAGAGATACCGATTTTATCTTCGAGTACTAGTGGTAAAAAGATCTCACGAGAAGATAAAATTGGTATCTCAAGCGACCTTGTAATATTTTTATCTTTATAATATCTTTAACCCCTATAAAAAGACGTAGCCGTGGTAACAATCTTTTCTCTAGTGAAGATAACATGTTATGAAACTAACAAGTTTACAAAAGTGAGAAATATAGGTATTTTATGGATAGCTGTATAATAAAATGAATTATTAACCATCAGTAATCATCATTATAGCTAGCTAATAGTACAGTGTACCCAGTGTTAAGAAACATTGAGTTAAAAATGCAATGACCCCAGATTCAGGTTCAACTAATCCCAATCAAACTACTTAATGAACTTGTCTTCTACGTGCTGGCTACAAAATGAATATTTCCAAGGTGATCTTCAGGGTCATGTATTCACCATGCTTCATGATAATGACTTTACATTTTACATCATCGCTGTTATCCCCATCGAAGTAACCAATATCACCTGTAGGCAAACGAAATCGTGTCACCATCATCGTCATCATCATTCACATCGAAATCATCATCGTCATCACCACCATCATTATCATCTTCATCGTCGTCATCATAATCATCATCATTATCATCATCATCATTATCATCATCATCATCATTATCATCATCTAAATCATCATCGCAACGTCATTATCATCTTTGTTATAATCGCGACTTCGAAACAATCATCATCGTTATCGTAATTTGTGAGCCTCGCAGTCTCATTTTTTCAGTACTTAGGTACTACTCGCGGTCGCGCAGTCTCAACTTTTGCAAATATAAGTGGTCGTGATGTTCTTGTTCTTGATGGTTGACATGACAATTTCATACCTCGCACAAACTATTCAACAGCTTTGTTAGCTGTTATTGTACTTGCTACTTTAGACTCTAGTACAAGTGCACGTTAATTTGTATGTGCAAAAGCTTACTAATTGACAACTTCTGATAGTTACTGACAATTTAATTAAACAATTTATTGTCAATCATTGCATCTGTAGCTGTCTTATCAAAAGCGGAGCTGACATTGCTGCTATAAACAATGACGGAGATTTGCCTTTAGACTTTGCTGAAGAGGAGGAAAGGGAAGATATGATTAACTTTCTAAAAAAAGAGATAGCGAAGAAAGGTACTTTATATTTCTGTTGGTTCATCACACTTTTATCAGCTACATAAAAATATTTAGTTATAACTTTTGGCAACATTGACAGTTTTAAAAGGCTAAAAGCTCTTTTAAATAATTGACGTCAGACTGTCTTTCATTGCTTAGAAGTTGTCATTCACACTTCAATAGATCCAGATCCATTATTTCCTCGATCAAGATCACCCTCAAAATTTAATCAGTTCTTCCATGTCCCATTTTTGACAATATCTGAACATGTCATCAAAATCCGTCCATAACGTTTTGAGTTGTATTACTAAGTATCAAACTAGCTTACAAACAATGCAAAGAAACCCCGGCAAAACATAACCTCCGTAACGGAGGTAATGATAACACTTTATTTAACGTCAATTGCGAAAGAAGTGGTTGCCCATTCTTCCAAGCCAGAGGCTAATGTTTAATCACTCGACGGCTCAGATTTTGGCGTGAAAGTCGAATTTGCAGAGGGAGGAAAACGGAGTACCTCGAGAAAAACCCTCAGATTCAGATTGAGATGGATAAATCTCAGTAATCGATCGCGGGTTGTAGAGGTGGGAGGCACAACTGATAGCCACAATGCCAAAAAAAGCTAAAACTTGATGTCAAAACTTTCGCTAAAGTAGAATATCATGTTCAATGAAATATGGGTATCTTAAGGTAGACTTGGGCGATATATCAGCTTCACGAACCGTAAGGATGGAGCTACCTTGGAAATAGGAATCATTTACGGACACACTCAACCTTCGCGACATTGCAAATAGGTTTTTCTCTGCAAATGATCTACTCAAAGAGCGGTTTGTAAAATTTGACTAATTTTGCGAGTTCCCTCCCCCTCCCCCTTCTTTCTTCCTTCCTTCCCTCATCCCCACGTTTCAAGACGCTCCGCCGCCATGTATATGATCAAATATAGTAAAGTCGGACAAATTGATAATTGGAACGCCATAGTTATCAGGCTTCTTTTTAACTTGTGTAGCTATAAGTTTTGTGTTTGTTTTTTTACCAGGGATTAACATTGAAAATGTTCGCGCGGAGGAAGAGCGGGTCATGAGAGAGCACGCGCAAAACTGGTTATATAAACAAAAGATTGACGAAACTCCAGACAGATCAGGTGCCAACTGTATTTTTCAAAGAAAGCGTATCATAGAAACAATAACATAAAGAGAGAGGGAAAATAATCTTAAGTCCACATCGGTGCAATCTTTAAAACCATCTTTATAACTTACCATAAAATTAAGCAATAACATGTAATAGAGAACGTCTAGACGTTACGTCTTGATACGTCATTTTCAAATCAGTGTTGTAGTTGATCTCACATCTTAAAATCTTAAAATAAAAAAAACTTACAAATCATTTGGGAAACGTCAACATTTAATACTAAAGCTAAATACTTTAGAACATCAAACCTTTATTCTAACACGCCTCTAGTTTAGAGGTAAAAAATACGTGTTGTGAGATGGGATTTGTATTTGTGCATGTTGTAACAGCCCAACGCAATGTTAAATTCTTTTAGGAGGTACTGCTCTACACGTGGCTTGTGCCAAGGGATACTTGAAAGTGATTGAGTAAGTAACAAATAATCATTAATAAATAATTAATCAAATAAATAGGACGTGTAATTTTTATTACAATATTTAAATTTTCAGTATTTTCCAGTATCATTTTTCTTTGGAGGTCTTTTAAAAAGCGTTTCTGTTAGAGCATATTTCTAAGAGATAATTCAGTTCCGTTCCACAGACAAGTAGCACTGGAGTATAGAAAGTTGTTTATAATGCCTAAATTTTTTTTGTTCTTGGGCATAATAAGATCAATTCTATAAGAAAAAGAAAGCAAACAGCGGTTACAAACATAATGAAAAGACAATTTTTGTTATAAAACATTATATTATCAA
>JAOTRI020085900.1:0-16378 GCA_028564885.2 Zoanthus sanctaehelenae
GACTAACTGGTCATATTAAGCGTTAGCTCATATTTTCTCTACTGTAGACCTGTCTAAGGTTTTTGTCGGTAGACTAACTGGTCATATTAAGCGTTAGCTCATATTTTCTCTACTGTAGACCTGTCTAAGGTTTTTGTCGGTAGACTAAGTAGTTATATTAAGCGTTACCTTTGCTTTGTGCGATATTGATGTAAATCTCAGTGAATGGCCAGCCGAGTATCCTGAAGTTTGGTTGAATTGTCACAAAATAAGAAATGCTTATGTAGACGGAAGCTTACAAATATAAATATATAAATTTCCTTGTATATGTAAAGTAAGGCGAAACATAAAGGTAATATTGTATATGATATTTATATATTGATGTTATTTGTAGATCTAGGCCCTGTCCACACTTATTCGGATATTTTTGAAAACGGAGATTTTTGTCTCTGTTTTTAAAAAAATACCCTTCTACACGTAGCGTCTTCAAATCGTATTCGCCTGTCCACACGATATCGGGAAAGCCAGGTAAATACGCTTGTTCTCTCTATAGAGCTTGCGCTGTAACCAACAGAAAAGGACTGGATCTTAGGTATGACGTCATCGTATTCGTAAACCTTTTTTTCGCCCATCCACACGAATACAATAAATCTCCGTTTTCAAAATTTCCCACTCTGGAGAGCGTTTTCGGGAACCTCCGTTTTCAGTGGTCGAAAACGCCGTATACGTATGGAAAGAAGACTATAACGGAGAAAAAAAATCCCCCCTATTCTTTCGCTGACACATCAAATTTGCTCGTTTGTAGCCGGGACCTAACAAACGTAAATCAGTAAAAAATATTATTTTCTCCTTTGCAGGTCGTCGGTACGTTGCGCAAGCGATTGTGTCGTTGCCATGGACCCACTGGTACATGCACACATAAAACGTGCTTTTTTAAACTTCCTGAATTTCGTGAGGTTGGAAACGCCCTCCGCGGTGAATACCAACAAGCCGTCCGTGTGGAGCTTCAGAAAAGCAAAAGCGGCAAAGAATATCTTAAACCTGTGAGTGGTTACCCTAAATCTCCTAGATATTTTGCCAAGAGGCTCGTTTATCTTGTAAATTCACCGAATTATTGCAATAAGGACTCCAAACGCGGTTTTCCTGGGACGCAAAACCGTAAATGTGATGATGAAAGCAGTTGTGAACTGCTATGTTGCGGTCGGGGATATGAGAGCGAACATATCATCGTTTTAAAGAAATGTCAGTGTAAATTTGAATGGTGCTGTTCTGTGAAATGCGCTAAATGTCCCAGCAAAAAGGTTATTAATCGATGTTTATAAGTTTATCCCAAAGTTTCGAGAAAAAAGGCTGTTTTTCATTATTTGAGCACTAATGAAATTTCAAGCAAGTTTTAGCATGATATTTCAACAACTAAAAATATCATTGTTACTATGGTTACAAATAAAATTAGACGGTTCTTTTTGAGACATTTTCAAGGTAACACAGAGAGTAAAAGTTTTGTTATATACCGCCTCCCACGGTATGTAAATATTCTGTCTAGAAATACTGGACCCCAGAACTAGCAGCGGAGATACAATTTGTGGTCATACAATTAGATAACAATGCTGACAGAGCGCCATGTTGTCTCTTTCCTCAGTCCATGAAGCTAAGTACCGTCCGTATACGTAGGACACGCAAATATGTTGCACTGCCGGGCGACGTTTCTCGAAGAAAAGATTTTCAATAAAGTCCGAATGCAACTGACTGATTTTGAGCACTGTTTTGAACATATATGTTTGTGCAAAACGAACGCGCGCTTTTGTATGGCAGTTGCAGTCATATTTGCTTTCGGAGATATCTTAAGGGATTCATTGGGCTGAAATAAAAAGTTGACAATATTTACAAAGCTTCTACTTAAGACTTAACCTCCTCTGCCTCCTTTCCTTTCTCCCGCTTCCTCGGATGCTCTGTACTCTTTTAAAATGTTAAATAACTCCTAAGTAATGTTTCTTTCATTTTATTCATTAGTATTTATCTCATGAGTAGAATATCTAATAGCCGTCTATAAATAAGAATTTTTTCCTTTCGAGTTGAAAATTATTCCAGATGTTGGCTTGGCTCACTTAGATATTTTCAGTCAGCACTCGACGAAGTGGTTTTATATCTTTCATATTCTGTATATGCGTGCTGCGTGCTCCACACGGACGGTGAAGCATGCAGCTGTATTAGCCTTGATCGAACTGAAGAGATATTGTACGGAGGATATGGAGACCGTATTGCAGAGATAAAGAAGCTGTATGCCTGTATGAAAAAAAAAACACAAATTGTAGTCATTCTTATTAATAGACTCCGTATTTTATGTATCTCTGTTTTACAGATTTTAGTTAATGACTTTAGTAAATTTAGTTTTATACGTACTAGATAAACGCCTCGCGCATTTCCGATTAGAATAAGTTTTAAAAACTGATAACTTTTAATATGTTTTGTGCTATAACTTTCAAGAACTTTACGAAACACTTTAATAAATAAGAAAATTTTAAGGTTTGAGTTTGTATTTCTAAATGTTTATCGTTTTATCATTTTTATAATGACGTTTTAAAAGAACAAAATTAGAAACCTTTTCAAAATTATAGATTATGTAATCAGTATTGAACATTGCATGAGCAACCTTTAACGCAGTCAAAATGAATTGATGAATTATGAAATAAAGTTAAAAGTCACACTAATTAACAACAATAAAATTCAAACTTGGTATTTTATTGTTTTTTTTTTGTTTTACCCCGAGTAGTGAAGGGTAAATGGCCATCTCTAAGTTCTCTTGTGCCTCTTGTTCAATATGAGTCAAAGTGCGAAACCTTTTATATGAAAATGAGTTCTGCATTCAGTTTCAGTTCGTGCAAATCGAAGTCATTTTCATAAGAGTTGCTTCGCACTTAGACTCTCATTGAAACTGAGGCACAAGAGAACTCGGAAATAAAAATGGTCTTTTGCCGACGAGCCAGCCAAACGAAGACAAAGATAGCATTCAGGCGACACAAATCTTGAGTGCTTGTATGGGATGCAATGTAAAGATTTTTTGGCCAATCGGAGGTGCGTTAAGAACTGCATCGAAAATGCAGTCAATTGGAGTGCGCTAAAGATGTATGTACAACGAGGCGGCGTGGTTCCTCGGCAAATATGGAGTAGGGTGGCACATTATGTGGGGAGGTTAGGAATTCAAATTGTTTTAACACATTCATTTGTGAGGTTTATTTCTTTTGATAACCTTCTGATTATACCATACCCGTGTATGGTAATTGAAGTCATGCCGAAATCTTTTATTCACATGGAAAGTTCTTTGAGGTAAAGAAACCAAAATGTTCTTTTTGTGTGCTATATTTATTATCTTTATTCAAACTAATTGTTTTTGGAAGCGACTTTTTTTACTTCTTTTTTGCATGTCTGATAATTACCACAATCTTTAACCAAAAACACATTATATATATTTTTTAAATTTTCAAGCAAAACTTCAGTCTTGCTTGTTTGCACATAACGATACCTTCTACTGGTATTACTCCTAATATTATGCGTATCTAAAGTTTACGGGGTTCAACTTGCCAATAGAGAAAAAATAACGCCCTGGGAACCCCTACAGTTACCATCTACATAACATTGTCCGGTGCCTTACCAGCGTGGTTGGTCCTTGTGGTGTAGTGGTTAACACATCGGACTAGTAAACCGAAGATGTGAGGTTCGATTCCCGTCAAGGGCTATATATATGTTATTTTTCTCTTATTTCTTACTCTTTATTTGACTTTAAACAGTCAACCCTTTTGGTCAAACATACATATGGTTGATCGAGGGGGAGGAGGGTTCGTTGACCCCCCAAGATTTTCCATATTCCTGGGCTGTTCGGCTTCAAACTTGGCATGATTGTTAATTAGTTGATGCCCTTTCAATTAGTTTAAATCACGTGTTTATTTGGCTGTTGCCATGGTTACAGGACCCAATGAAATGGCGTAAGCCACTGACCAGTGACCTCTTTTTTAAGATACTTACAAATAAATAGTAAGCATATTTTTTGCAAATATAAACAGTTTATTTTGCAAAACTATCAATTAGAATAATAGTTTGAAATTAATATGGCAATAAAACACAAGAGAACTTGTAAAAACCGAATTAATTTTCCATGTTTCAATTTTTTTTTCAATTGTTAAAAAAGGGTGGGCATGTCTGAATTCTCATCAAAACACGTGTTAACTAATAAATAATTACTAATAACAAATTGGGAAAATCCTAAAATCCCTCCATAAAATTTCAAAAAATTGAAGACGGGGATGGGGGGTTACGTACCTAATTCCACCCCCCAGGACCCTTTCTTGACAGTTTAAGGGTAAACACTATAGGATTTAAATCTGAATAATATATAAGAACATTAGCTGCAGGGTTGTTGTTCTGCCTGCTTTTGTCTGTGTTACAAATTCAGTAATTTTCTTTTTTTTGGTATTTATATAATTAGCCAGTACAAAAACTACAACAAGGCATTTTAAGCGAGTTGTGACTTGTAAAAAATATGCAGCAGCGAGCACAGAAATTTGTCAGTAGGTGTGGATGGCTCGACAGTTATAAAAACTATACAAATCGAAGATGGACAAAAGTCCATGCAGTTGAATTGGTTGAATTTCCCAATATTCCTATTGGGCCCAAACAAGGAAATTTGTGATGCACGAAACCTGCTGGTTCGTTGAAAATTAACACAAACTATTTGCCTCACGATCTTCATCAGGAAAACTAACAACCTGTCACGTGACATACATTAATTCTTAGTCTTAATAAATAATAGGGCAACTGGTCCATACAGTTTATTGTGTAGTTAATGTCATCTCAGAACCACTTGAGATTATTTATAATCCTAATTTGCTGCTGGCACAGTTCCCGGTCAATTCTTCGAAGGTTGCTAAGGTGATTCCCATTTTTAAAAAGGAATCATCTCTTTGTGTTTGTAGTTATAGACCCATTTCTCTACTTTCAGTCTTTAATAAAATATTGGAAAAACTAGTGTATCGACGTCTTTCAAGTTTTCTTGAAAACAGTCAATTATCTATGAAAAAAGATGTGGGTTTTGACTGATCTCAACATTCTATTTCCCATACTCTATTACTTCCATCAGAAAAAAAATTAGAACCTCTATTGATAAAGGACTATATTCCTGTAGAATTTTTCTGGACCTGCAAAAAGCCTTCGACACTGTAGAACGCAGTATCTTAGTAAACAAACTTTCTCACTAACAGGGAACAGTTTGTTTGTATCCATACTGTAAACTCTAACTATTTGAATATTTCATGTGGCGTTCCACAGGGCTCCGTCCTTGGCGCCGTTTGTTTTTGGTTTATGTTAATGACTATAATAAAAATGCTTCCAACTATTCGATTTTCATCTGTTTGCAGATGACACGAATTTATTCATAAACAACAAAAATCTATCTGAACACTTCAAACTCTTATTAACCAAGAACTCCACGAAGTTGGAGTTTGGCTATCAACTAATAAATTATCCTTAAATATTGATAAGACTATTTTTGTTATCTTTCATACTCCTTAAAAAAAAATCCTATTCAGTTTTCAATTGTAAATTTTCATTCAAACTATAAGGAATGATTCAAATGTCAGATATCTGGGCATCATTTTTGATAGCAATTTCAACTGGAAAAAATACATTCATGAACTTACCAATAAACTTTCTAAAAGCATAGACATTTTACCAGAATAAAATTTTTTGTGTCAAAAGATGTTATGATACAACTATACTTAACAGCCTCTTTTACTCATTAATCACTTATGGAATACTAGTTTGGGGTAATACTTATGAAAATTCTTTTCAACCTATAATTATTTTACAAAAAAGGATTGTACGTGTGATGTCATTTTGTAAGTGGGATGCTCATAATCAATTATTCTGTGCAAGGTTAAAAATATTAAAGTTCCCAGACACAATTTTCCATTCTAGTGCTATTTTTATGTTTCAGTATAAAAATAGTCTTCTTCCTAAAGCATTTGATGGTTATTTTCAAAGTGTTTCTGCATCACATTATTATAGCTGTCAACCCACGAAAGTCTAAAATCTTGAGATTATAGGGATGTAAGAAGTACAACCGTAAAGGGATAATGACTTCTTTCGGAAGGGAATCCTCGTGGTTATATCTCACTGTGGCAATCTTTGCTTGTTTCAAAAGTGAAGGAGGAAGGGGATAGTCACTGCCTCTAGAGCTTCCCTTGTTTTCTGAGCTATCCATCATTGGCTAACGATTGATAAACAAGTTTTCCCACCAAAGCAAAAGTAGACAGACTAGACAGATTTTTGCGTTGCATAACTTTCGACAATTCAGTTTGTAAGACTGAAAATCTTAAAAAAGCGGGAGATTCGAGCCGTTATGCGTGAGACAGGGAGAAAGGGCTGGAAATCTTGAAACTCCCGCCAAATGCGGGAGAGTTGACAGCAATGCATTATTATAGAACAAGACTATAGCTAGCTAGTAAATCAAGTTTCAGAACTCCTGCCATTAGAACAAATTAAGGAAAATTTAACTTAAGCTATGTTGGTCCAACCATTTGGAACAAGCTTGATGAAAATATAAACTTTCAAAGCTAAAATGAAAATTTCCTGTTTGCAAAAATATTTTAATAGCAATATTAATTAATTAAAATTAAGTTAACTACATAATCATCCCCATATTTGTACTTGCTATTAATTAGCAAATTATCAAATTATTCATTACTGTATGTAGACTTATATAATTTCAATACAAAAACGTTCAATTATTTCTTACAATACATTAATAATAATAGTACACTTTTTGTATTTTCATTGTATAATTATAATTTATTTCCACTCAAAAAATTTTTTCATTGCTCTGATAATATGGACTTTGAATTATACATTTGTAATCGCTTTTCTTTCTTTATCAATATGGTTACTAATTATTACTATTTATTACCATTTTCTTTTCATCGCCTATGAAGTCTTAATTAATTTTTGCAGTTACTCAGCACGGTTAGTTATATATTCTGAGTAGCTATTGCCAAAATCTGTGTTAATTCTTTTCTTTCTTGTAAAACTGTGAATTGTAAATTATGGTAATAAACTCATTTATTCAACAACTCATAAATCTCAAAATTACAAAAATATGTCGAAATCGTTTGAGGTTGTCATTTGTTCTGCAAACTAACTGATAATATTTAAAAATTGTAATATAGTTATTGGAATTTATAATATAGCTACGATATAACGCTCGCTCTGATTGGTTCATATCTATGCTTTATTACAACAATAAAGTCATGATTTTCGCTTGCTTGTTTTGCTGATTGTTTTGCTATATCGAAACAAGAATATTTTATTTAAGCATTAGAGCACAACTTTCTATGACTTTTAGGCAAGATAGAGCACTTGTGTTGTTGGAGAGATCCTCGAAACGTTGTAAAATCACTTGCCTGCGGCTCGTGATTTTACAACGTACACGTGTCTCTCCCAACATCATGCATTGTCTATTTCACCGATAAAGTCATAGAAGGTTGTGCTCTAATGCTTAAATAAAATATTCTTGTTTCGATTTTTTTGCACGCGTCATAAACTGTTGCCTTGTGTTTATTTCGTGTATCTTGTCACAGAAACGTCTGGGACAGATAACAAGAAAGGACCGTTACATTAGTCACGTGATTGTTCAAATCCTTGATGTCAGGTCACATGGATAAATGATTCTTAACGACTTTCAAATTTGGAAACAACAATGATGTAAAATTAATAAGAGAAAGTTAACGAAGCATGCCTCGAGAATCAGTATAGCTTCAAACAAGGTTTTCGTTTAAACGTTCTTGTAAAGCGTCTTAATTGATGGTATTCAGCAACTAAAACAAGATGATCACGACAAACAGGCGGTACCCCTTTGTCTTTCACCTTTTTGTATTTCCAAATTTTACGTCACTCTCTGTTCTAACACATATTTCTTTAGCACTTACTGTGTGAGCTTTTGCTTTTGACCTGCCAAACCTTTGGAGAGATACCTGCTCGTTCTGATAACTATACCTGTTTTTGTTGTCAGTTCCAAATATAAATATATTAATTTCAAAAAGTTAAAACGTTATTGAGACTTTGTTGATCCTTTGACCGACAACAAAACTGCACCGAAACATGAAACCACTTATGCTTGCCATCCTGTGTCTCGGAGTAACGAAAATGGTACGCAGCACTAAAATGAACAAAAACCTTTATATAAGCTCTGAAAATTTAAGTGGTTCTCCAACTGAGGAGCTCCATTTACACTCAAATCGTTCAGTGCCAACTATAATGTTTGTGTCTTTGGAGTTTGGATTCCACAAGAATAATTCTTCCGAAAAACATTCGAGGGCTAATGGAGAAGGAATCGATGCTGAAACACCGTTTGTTATCCAGAATGAGGTCAGCTCAGATGATGCGGGATTTTGGGTTCCACCTTCAAAGTGGAAACTTCCAAAGATAGAAGCATTATCGGTGCGATCGCTTTATTTTGTGGTTTCTATTTGCGTGCTTGTGTTGCTGCTGCTCATAATAAGAGTATTGGTAAAACGAGGTAAAGATAACGGAGGGCAAGGTCTTGTGACAAAGGGAGATTTCGAGGCGTAATTTGGGCGTACGTTCTTGTAGTCAAAATGGACGGTATCATTTGAACACTGTCGATAGAACGTAATTTGCGATGAAATCATTCAGTCCCATCCATGCACGTTATTGTCTTTGATGTTTGCAGTCCACAGAAGGGAATCTTGTTAAAAATGTTTGAAAGTTAACAAAGAAAATAACAATTGATCAGAAAGAACGTATGTTATTCCGTATGAGGTCAGCTCAGATGACGGTGTGTTTTGGGTCCTCACCCTTCAAAGTAGAAACTTCCAAAGACAAAAGCATTGCCGTTGCAACTATTATATTTTGCGGCGTCCATTTACGTGCCTGTCTTGCTGCTGCTAATATTAACCCTTTCAGTCCCAGTTGTATTGCTGAATTCTCCCAACTTGATCCCACACTTTTCATTGAGCGAGTTTGAAAGAATTTTATTTTTGATCTTCAGTAGTTTGCCTTGTTTGATTAATTCTCATTTTCTCATTACCAAATGTTTTATGTTGCATATGTAATGTAAGGAGAAGTTGAGTGTTGATAACTGACTGGCATTGAAAGGGTTAAGATGACTCGGGGCAACGATAATTCATGCACGTCAAAGTTTTGTGACTGAGGCAGGTTAAGAGCCGTATTTTGGATGAAGAAGAAAGTATTGTATTATATTCAGACTTGCGCGTAATGTGTTCATTGAACGTGGATATAATTATGGTGTTGTACAGATACGAATCTATATTTAGTATAATGTCCAGCCCTCATTAAAGGAAATCATTTTGAAAATCTTTTAAAAATCATTAATAAATCTACAACAAGCAGCGTTAAAAGCCCTTGTCTGCTTCGTTCAAAGCCAATTCTAATATAATTTGAAATAACTTCATAAATTTTTATAGGCAATAATTATAGCCACCTACCTCTCTCCCATCTGGAACCACACACTCACTTCTGTTTTCTACGCCACCACTCAACCACCTTTGTTCCCTCGGTAACTACTCATCCAACTCTGTTCACCCTATAACCACCCACTCACCGCTGAATCCCCGGGTAAACAGCCACTGAACTCGATCTATTCACTGTGTAACCACCTACCCACCTCCGTTGATACTGCGTTGTCTTTATAACTAAACTTTAAACTTGAAATTTTTACTATTTCGACTTTATTTAGATGATAGAATTTTCCGCAATCAAATGAGTTATGCTTGTTATATAGAAAAATAACTAGCTGTTAACTAGTTTGAGCTGCGTCGGTGTTTCTAAAGAAACAATTTAGTAATGAAAATGTAAATTCTACACCGTATTCTTTTTTTTACGGTGTAGAATTTATGTTTTCTTATGGTTATTCATGTTTGTTTTACAGTCACATGCGACCCTAGAGTGCGAGAAGCCGACCATGTTAGCATCTTTATTTTGCTGCGTTTCATAAAGCAAACACAAATTTGCAGTTTTCATAAAGTGAAAAGTTTATCTTTTAAAAAAACAAAAAAAAAAAAACACCAGCTATTGTACATATTTGTACATTTGGAGAATAAGTTATTTACAAAATTTAAAACTACTTTTGCAAATTTCGTGGACGCGATTTTGAAGTGATGTGATTTTGAAATTAGTTGCGTAGTTATCGACACAAAGCAAAATTATGTCTGTGATCGATTGTGATCAATAGCGCACGTGGATTTGGGACATTGAAAGAAGATTGCACATTGAACCCGTTAAAAACATGAAATTTATTTTCATTTTGAAAATAATCCTGAAATAACGCGTGCTCTGATAGGGCGGCTGCAAATATATTTCATTTAGCTGAACATAAATCACAGGATAACCTCATGCAATGCAAAAACAAGTATTTATTTGAGAGTAAAGTTATTTTCTCAGTAAAAGGAATAATACAGTATCGCGTGTGTTTCTAGACTATGGTATGTAGAACACTCGAGAAGAAAAAAAAGAAAATTCGCCTTTGCCTTGCGTTCAGTTACTTGATGTCACTGCTTGTTATATTATAGTCTATCGATCTAGAATCATGCGGACGTTAATTCATCATTCCCTCAGTATTTTGAAAAACGTTTTCTATTAGTCTACAACAATACGTAACTTCTTCAAAACATATTAAAGTACATATGGCATATTTTTTGTTTTTTAGTAGCTTGATATGCATGTGTATAAAATCACTGTAGTATCAAAAAGTCTTAATACTATTCATTCCCTCTTTTTCACAGCGTAAAATTCCTACATTTTGTAGATTTCTTGTGACGTAAGGTTTTTTTATCTCGTGCAAGCGAGAAAAGTGCTTGGATGAGTCTATTTTACTCGCATATCCGATTCCATTCTGGTGCCACTGCATGGGCGCTCCAGCAACATATCTTCTTCTACTTTTCTTCCTAACCTGCTCTGTGGCCATGTTGAATAGTGTTTCGTGCTAATAACTTGACGTCAAAGAATAATCACGTGTCATTTTAGCCGCGCAATGCCAGTGGACAAGTTTTTCGCTCAAAACGCGTATTTTAAGCAAAAAATCCTGTTAAAAGATAACATACCGTGAAAAAAGTAGAATCTTTACATTTGAAATATTAAACTACAAGAAACAGTAAAATGAATTTTATGTCATATGCACTTTAAGTGTAAAATAACAAACCCTTAATGACTCTAGGTAAGAACCAAATGTAAAAAGATGCAATCATGTAATCTGATTTTATGAAAATGGGGCTGTTATTGTTCAGAAAATGACCTCATTTCTCCCTAGTCCCGCTCGGACTTCCGGTTGTTAGGATATTTCGTTTTTTTAAAAAGCCGTCGCTATTTCATACAAAACTTTTCGCCTGATTAGTTAGCGTGCTACATCTCAGAATGCGTACGAAGCCCTTACGAAATTCCTCATTCATCCCCGCGTATAATATGGGATTCGTCGAACTGTTTATGTAGACCATAATATTACAAAATGTAAGAAGCTCATTAAAGTATTGGTATTTCGACCCAGTCCCAAAGTCAACCCACATCCAGACCACCTGGTGTGGTAGTAGGCACAAAGCGTATGTTAACACAACTGAGACCAACATTTTGATAATCTTTTTGTTGCGTTCAAGTCTTTTCTGTTCTTGGTGTGTTGTCATTCGTGTAAACTCACTGAGAGAGAATAGAGATCAATGTTAGGATTAATATTTCAGCAAGTGTAACTATTTGGTTTCTTTGTGTAATTCAGGCCTTGTTTACATGGAGCAGAGTTGTCACGGGGAGAGGGTTATCCGCCTAACCGAGTCACCCTGGCCGAGCTAACTTTCCCTACATTTCTTTGTAACACGACGAGAACCGTTTACATGAGAAAGAAAATCTTTTCTCAACTTGAAAGATCTTTACGACAGGGTCACCCGTCTAGTTGAGTGGCTTGGTCTTGAGGTCATATAGGGTTACCCTTTGCTATCTAAACACATCGACTCGCTATACCAAGTTAACTCGGTTGGAGATTAAGTACAAACCTCACGCGCAGTTAATTGTTTCGGTAATGAAATGGTGGGAGAATTAATTCCCGACATGATAGAATCGATTATTCACAGTTCGAAAGAATAAAATCAATAATTTGTAAGTTAACTGCTATTCCGCTACATACTCATAGCAAGTGAAATTATATTCCACGAGGAGATAAACTTTATTTACAAGTTATGTTAATATAAATATTCTATTTACAGTCTTTTAGAGTAAGAACAACTTTAAAAATTCTTTAAACCAAAGATTATCAGCCAAAATGTTTTTTGTTATTTGTAGCATTAATCGTACTTGGAATTTAAAAGTGGTAACACTTGATCACGCAAACTCTTGGTAAAGTTGTCTCTCCTGGAAACATGTAATGGAAATGCATTCGGTGTGTAGATATATAGAAAGGAATAAGAGAAAAACAACATATATAGACCTTGGCGGGAATCGAACTCCACATCTTCGGTTTACTAGTCCGATGTGTAAACCACTACTTCAGAAGGACCAACCACGCTGGTAACGCAGCCGGACAATGTTATGTAGATGGTAACTGTAGGGGTTCCCAAGGCGTTATTTTTTTCTATTGGTAAGTTAAACACCGTAAATTTTATTTTAGGTACGCATATATGGTCTTATGTGTAGATTAATGTAATAGAAATGCGTTCGGTGTGTAGATATATAGAAAGAAATAAGAGAAAAATAACATATTTAGCCCTTTGCGGGAATCGAACCACACATCTTCGGTTTACTAGTCCGACATGTTAACCACTCTTCCAAAAGGACCAACCACGGTAGTAACGCAGCTGGACAATGTTATGTAGATGGTAACTGTAGGGATCCTCAACTGGAAACATGTCTTCTCCTGGACAACTCAGTTTCATAAAAATAGGGCCTTAGCAAGGCATGCATAGTTTACGTGTTACAACAACATCGAGTTTCTTATATTTGTTTTTAATGTCAAATTCAAGATTTTCAAATTGGACACCATCTTTGCACTTGTGAGACTTTTGACACGACAAACAGACTTACCTTCGACGGCTGAAACACCCTCATCCGAGAAGAGGCAAAGCTCTCACTTCTTTTAAATTTGAGAGCAAAAACAGCATTTTCTCCTCATTTACTTTAAGAAACCGAAGTGTTTGTCCGCCCAGGAATATAATCCGACCTTTCGCACAGTAGACTAAAAACTGAATCACCTACTTTCTAAGATTACGTACTGAGACGGTGGTTAAATTGCAGTGATGGTCATGAAAAAATTTCAACTTTTTATTTGTCTAATTTGTTATCAGAAGCAAAACAGTGAATGTTTTGCATAAGTGTATAATTTCCAAGTACCTACCGATTTGAGTTAGTACCATAGGAGCTAGGTAAGTCTTTGAGAGGCTTGGGCTCAAGACTATTTGTAACCTTGACTGGCGATGACACATTGTCATTACCAAAGGTACTAACGTCTTCCAGCATGAGGCATCTTTCTTGTTCTCGCTTCAATTTGTTTTCCGATAAATGGCAAATCTTTTTGTGTTTTGCAATCCTGTTTGCTTGGCGGTGGATCTTGATTGCCACTCCAGTGTAGGCAAATGCGATAACAGTAAGAGGGAGACAGTACTAAAACAGTATAAAATTAATGAGAATAATAATAATAATAATAACAACAATAATAATAATAATAAAAATAATAATAATAATAATAATAATAATAAAAAAATAATAATAATAATAATAATAATAACCCGCACAGTGAAAGTGATTTCTTGAGGAGAGCAGAAGAGTGAACAGGGACATTGTATTTTAGCAATTTTAGTTTAGTTTATTAATTAAAGTTACAGAGCGGTTAGCCTTAGGACCTCCTGGGTTACGTTCGACGCCCCAGGTTGGTTGGATAAGGGATCCACATGGCATCCATACGTTTTTACTGTCGTAATAATAATGATAATAATAATAATAATAATAATAATAATAATAATAGTAATATAATAATAGAGGCCTTCTAATAGGGGACACCATCTTTACCACTCAAAGGTGGACGGAGACCTTGCGCATGACAAACAATACACACACACACAAACACAGAAATCTCCGAGGGACTGCGATTGAACGCCCTTCTCCGAGATATCACTGTTTCGGCCAATTAGATAGCGTATGAAATGTGGCTTAGTATGTTTAAAAAAAATCATCTCATTTAGGAGAACACACAGCTGCTGCCACGTTTGCTAACATTGAAATCAGTGAAAAACTGATATTTCCCAACAAAAAGGAATATGCCATTTTGAATGCAAATTTTCGACAGTTTCAGAACTTTTGTGGGGACAAAATAGTTTTCGTCGATAATAATATTTTAAAATCAAGTTATTTTTCTGACTTTTAAAACCAATTAGATCACTATCCGACAATGGAAAGATTTTTGTAAAGGGTTTCTTCTAATTACTTTTTGTCGTACTTTTCAATTATTATGTCTACAAATTAACTTTAAATCAAATGTCTTTTTAAGACAACCAAAAGCAATTTCACAATCCCAAAATACGTCATTTCACTTTGATGTATTTTTCTCGGATTCGTACAACAATTCACCCTTTGGGCCAGAAAAAAAAGAAATGAAGAGAGAATTTTTCATTTTATAGCTGAACATATTACCTGGAATACGAAGAGACATGCAGTGTACGCGCGGCGGTAATCGTCGGCCGGCCATTCCTCATGACATTCTTTTCCATCGAAATTTAAGACCAAGACATAAGGTAACACTAGCACAAGCGAGACCAGCCACGTAGTTAGTATGATACAGATAGTCTGCTTACGTGAAAACCGCGGCTTAGTTGGATAAATCACCGCACGAAACCTGAAAGATACAGGAAACATTACAGGTAACTTGGCTATTAACGTCGTCCCCCCCCCCCCGTTATTCCTTCAACTGACATTCAAAGGATACTTCAAAGCTGTGTTAGGGATCGTGAAGTATTGAGTGTATTCACTCACGCCCTGGCAATTTAATCGACAAGAAATCAGAATAACGAACGTGGCAAAAACGGAGTTCATTATAAAAAAATTCGCGTTCATTAGCATTACATCATCAGCAAGTGGGTGTATATTTATTACGAGCTGAAAGTAACTAACCCTTTGAATATGCAATAAAAGTACACTGCATCCCAAGGCACACCTTGACAATATACGGTAAAGTTCAATGAGATAAGCATCATCTTATACGTACAATGAAATCAAGTAGTATAACTATTTTGAAAACTTACCGGTCCAAGCTTATGGCGGCAAGAGTAGCTGTCGAGCACTGAGTCACAAGGGTCATGGCTGGCCATATTATTCTGCACATGAACGCCCCAAATGGCCAGGGATCGCTTTGTGCTTTGAGAGCAACGTCGAATGGGATGCACACAAGAGCCACTGTAAGATCAGCAACTGCCAGATTTACAATGAGATAGTTTCTAGTGTTGCGCATGCTCATTGTGTTATGGATTACAAGGCAAACAAGGATGTTCCCGACTACGTTGATAAGGAAGATGACCAAAAACAAAACATATTGAACAATAAGAAGCGCATCGGAAGATGGTCGAGTTGTGTTGCTTAATAAGGTTAAGTTAGTAGCCATTGTGTTTTATCTTTCTGAAAAAACTCGGGGATATTTCCAAAGCTCCTGAAAACGAGTTATAGGGCTCAAGCTACAAAAGGATCAGCTAACATTCTTTGTAAGGCTTTCCTTTTTTGATTCGCAAACATTTTTGAATGTTCACGAAGCTCTTGTGTTCATTCAAGTTTTTTCCATCCACTTTGCATTTAATCACTGTCAAGAAGATGTCAAAAGAGTCAATTTCAGGTATTTTCGGTGATTTTTTAAATTTTCAATCTTTTAAAAATAAAACACTTCCAAGAATAATTTCTTCTTCAACTTTTCCGCTTTCCTTCAACTTGTTAACTTTTTAGATGATGCTTTAAACTCTGTAGCGACAAGTGTCTTCCACTGAAAGAAAGTAAGAATCAAAAAATGAATATTGCATTTTGATCAATATAGCTTTTAGTCAATGATTGTTCCTATTGTCATAGCAATAATGCAAACGCTTATCTTATTGTTATCTATTCTTTCCAATTTTCCTTTTTTAGTCCAGTACTACAAGATTTAATCTTTGCTGATTTTCAAAGGCGTAAGATACTTTTGTTGCCCTCAGGTACACTAAAAAAACCTTTAAACAGAGGTATTATTGTTATAATTTAGTAATAAAAATGTAAATTCTACACCGTAAAAAAAGAAATACTTACTGACGTTTTGGACGTTAGCCCTTCGTCGGAGTAAAGTCCCTTTACTCCGACGAAGGACTAACGTCCGAAACGTCAGTATTTC